>CM021101.1:518245771-518370773 GCA_007115665.2 Sequoiadendron giganteum
CTTGCTACCAAGGAGAAAATGCAATCAAGGGTCAAAAAGCGCCCCTATTGGAGAAAGGCGCCCTTTGATCTCAAAGGCCAAATGCAGTCATCAGATCCATCTGAAGCAGTCATCTTCTTCATGTTCCTACTGGCTATTCAACACATCGTCAAGCGAGATCAAGCACGTTCATAGCTCTCTCAGCTTCGCGACCAATCCGATGGCACATTCGCAGGACATGTCAAATAGTTAGAGGTTGAGATCAAGCAGAAAACACCAAAGGTGAAGATTGAATGAAGAACATAAAAATTGGCTAATTACCAAGAAAAAAGCGCCCCTCCTGCAAAAAAAGGCGTCCAGTCTTTAGGGCATGTAGATGCAGTCTATTTGCTCAGTGACCTCCAGGATGACCTTCTCCACTTTGATCGATCTCGACAACGAAACCGTCACAAAGACATTAGACAACTCAGTCATTTGGTGACAGAGATCAAACTAAGGCAGTTTACAACATGAATATAATCAGTCAACAAGTCAAAAGCGGCCCTGCTGACCAGGGGCGCCCTTGGATTTGAAGGACCTAAACAAACCCTTAGGAGCTGAGAAATCAGTCATCCTTTCCAAGACTGAGCTGCTTACCCAACGCACAGTCAAGCAAATCCACCAGACTCGTCAGTCAACGGTGACGTTACAAGACATTGAGGGCCTATCTGATGATGAAGGGAAACTCATTCTCCCCTCGTTCTTCGTGGATCAAGTGGACTCATAGCCACTCAGAAGAGTGGATTGGTATGCAAAAGAAAAGACATCTATAGAGGAGAGAATGAGTAGAGTTGTCAAAAACAGTCAACCCTACCTAGACAGCAAGAGGACAAGGAAGGTAGTACTTCACCAAACAGAGCTGCCACCGGTTCAAACATCACTACCTTCCACATCCAAGAAGAAGCCCACACGAAAGTAGTGGATTAACCCTCCCAAAGGGATGCGAATGTCAGGACTCACATGGGGAAGAACACAAATTGCTGATATAAATCAGCAAGAAGTATATGTGGAGATAGCCACAAGTATGCTTGAGATAGTCATGGAATCTACTGCAGTTGAGCCAGTGATTGAGGTAATCACAACCGAAATAGAGCCCATAATAGAAGTAGTTGCAGCAGATACACTGCCTATGGTCGAGACAGAACCTCCTACTTCACCACCATCGCAGCAGTCACAAGTTCCCATTGACTTGGACTCTCCACCAAGAGACATCGATGCAACACAATCTCGTTCATCAAGCATTCAGAGGCCTAACATTACTCCTTCCAACGAAGCTAGCCGAAATTCCATTTGGCTTGAGGGTCTCCTAGGAAGGAAGAGAGAAAGCCCATCCTACCAGCTTGACTTCACTGAGTTTGACCATGTCCCTGAAGATATGCCAGCAAAGAAATTGAAGAAGTGGGTTCATGTAGGAAGGAATGCGGATAATGAGTTCATCATAGAGACAGCTACCCTACCTGAGGACCGAAGTATACACAAGGTAGAGGTTGAGGACTTCACATTATCGAAGGTCAACCTCGGAAAGACCTCTTGTCAGGTGGAGGCAAATCTTCTTGGAATTGTCTCGGTGAGTGCTCAAGAAAGAATGGCTAAGGATGACCAAGACAAAGCAGCCTTAAAGGCTAAAACCCAACAGTTGAGGATGTAGATATCTAGCTTGATGCACGACACTCCCAACTTCTCTTCTTTACCACGAGAGTTGTTGGACCTCCTCACAGAGCAAAACCATCACCAATTGATTTTATATGGCAAACACTTGATAAATCAAGTGGAGGAATTTGTTGTCAAAGGATGGTGTATACTAGTGGAAATATACCAACTGAGAGACAGAGCACATGGATTCCGACCAGAGATTCAACAGTCAGAACTAAAGACAGCAGAGAAGAGGCCAGGGGATGAAATCACAGTCACGGATTTACAATTGGCGTACCAATCAATTACCACTGTAGAGAACAAGCAACATCTCTTTGCTTGGAAAGAACAACCGACATACAAGGTGAAAGCCCATGATGCGAATTATGTGGAACTAATCAAGTACCGACATATTGTGGCAGATATTATCAAATTCGCAAGAATGTTGGTAATATCCATCCCTTACCTTTATCAACATGAGGGAGGTGCACACATTGAGCTAGGCGCAGTACAAAAACAATTCCACGATGTCATTTGTAGCTCATTCTTCGATGATCGTGATGGTTTCAAGTTGGCCAAGGTTGCAGCCATGTCTACCAAGCTGGATGACGCAACTGCCGAGTGCATAGAATATCAACAACAACTTGCTAATGGTGAAGAGATGCTCAAATGCCACATCATCATCCTATAGAGCATTAATTGTTGTAATGTCCCCTTCTCAAGCATGATCTTTCTAGTTGACCATTGGCCTATTCCGGAGACCCGTAGGCTTTTCGGAAGGTAAAATTAGGGTTTCTCGTTTTGAAGGATGCTCTTGCTTGAGGTTGGTTGATTCAATGGCGGATTCTTTCTGGATTTTCAGAGAGCTTCGTAGTGATATGTTTTTCTTGGCATTCTAAGCATCTTCAAGAATTTACTATTTTTAGTAAATTCTATTTTTAGCAATGGTCCAGTCAGCACCAGCTCAGTCAACTTTCCTCTTCTGGCAGTTCATTGGGTAATTCTCATTTTTGGCTTAAGGGGTTCATTTTGGAGAAATAAGTTATTTTAAGTCAAAATGTTTTATTTTATAAAATACCCCTTGGCCTAGTGATATAACTTAAAAGTTTTTTTAAAGAAGGGGACCTTGAGGGGTATTTTCTCATGAAGGAAATATTTTTATATTTCTAAAAGTCAATAATTGCTCATGGGAAAATGGACGCCAACTTTTGGAGAAAAGATGATTTTAAATTAAAGAAAATTTGCCTTCATGAAAAGGGACGCCATTTTTGAAGGAAGATTGGGTCAAGTCAAAACCCTAAAAGTATCTTGAAGTTAGGGCGCACCTTCTCGAAGCTTCTGGAGGGTCTTCTCAAAATTATAAAAAGGGAGCCTTGGGTCTTCATTTCTCATCTGATGAATTTGCAAAGTTATGCTGCCGGAATGGTATTGGAATTGCTTTGAGGGATGCATACCTCCTAGCTTGGCTCTTCTTCTTGCTTGGAAGACAACAACTAGTTGAGAGGTTTAGTTGTAGTTGGTTTCCTTTCATTGTAGTTGGTTCTTCCCACATTCTGTAGTTGAGTTATTGTATTTTCTGTCATTTTTAGAGTTGCTGGTTTGTATGGCTGTAGGTTGTTTTTACTCACAACTCAAGAAACAGAAATAATATTGTTCTGGGTACTGTTCCAATCTATTTTCCTATGTAGGGTGACCATATGTGCAAGTTTACAGAATTTTATTTGAAATCTATGAATTATCTAAAGTAAATCGCCCTTGCTTGCAGGCAATTTCACTTTGTAAGTGCTTTGGAAGTCGTGCAAAATAAATAGGGGTCTTTGTGAGAAGTTTTTGTGATCCATCTTCATTGTCATCATCATTAGAATGTTTTGCAACTGATTTCAAGTTAAATGAGTGAGTATTGAGAGAGATATGAGTATTTAAGTGAGTTCTGGAGTTGCTGGTTTCACCATTTTTAACTGCAGGTCTGTCATATCAGACTTAGTAAAATTATTAATAGGGCTGGGATTGTCTGTCTTGGTCATATTAATTCATTCCGGAGTAGCTCTACATTTCAGCAGTTTGATTATCAGTATAATCCATCGTGCTTGCAGGAGAAATATTACATTGTAAGGTTGTTAGTAGTACTAACCAGCCAATATTCACATTTGTAAGCTCTTTATTATATTTCCCACTATTAGTGGAAGAGGTTGGCTTGCCGCCTATTTACTTTGATTTGCATTGTAATATCTTACATCTCCGCCCTATGGTAGCTCCATTCCCACTCCGGGTTTGAAAGCACATTCTGGGTGTTGAGTTTACTTCAGCATAATAGAAAATAGGGATCCTCTGACCATATGCTCGTCGTCATCCGGCACATTCTTGGTTAGAGTTCTTTATTCAGCATTGCTTTGAGATCCTCTGACCATATGCTCGTCGTCATCCGGCGCATCCTTGGTTAGAGTTGAATTCTGCATCGTTTGGTTTAAGTGCTAACCCTAACGGATGTGTGTTGCTTTGCTTATTGTAATCAAAAATTGAAAAAAAAAAATTGGCTCGGAATATTTCAATTGTCCAGAAGCTGAAGAAGTTAACGATTGGATAGAAAGTCTGTTGACCAGTGGAGTAGAGGTGTGAAGCATCCACCTAAGACGTCCTACCCTTCAGAATAGCATTAATGGTGACAAGAGTTAACTGCATGCCTCATTCCAAGTTCACTCCATGCCCCACTGATCTTGCATGTCAGATCCCACCAATTATGGATGTCTATTTCTAGATCTCCACTAATTGTGGATCTTTATTTTGGAGGCACATTTTTAAATTTAAGTTCACTTGTAGTTAGCTTTCAGTCAATTGAGGTAGATCTCCAATTGACTCTTTGTATAGTTTCAGTTAATTGAAGTAGATTTCCAGTTAACTGCTTGCTCACCTACTTTTAGACAAGAATAAATCTTGCAGATTGGCAAGAAATAAATGTTAACTCAAGGATATTTTAGGGTTGCCTACTCCTTTGAGTCTCTATAAATAAGAACCTTTTCTCATAATTTTGTAATTTTACCTCACAACAGCGAAGCGTTGAGCTAAAAAGCCTTCATATTCTTAGCCTAGTATATGTTCTTGGATTGTATTTGTGATAGGGAAATGCTAAGCACAAACTTGCATTCTTCTTATTCAAATAGGTGTATCCAATATTGTTAATGTACTTGGTTTGATCGCATCATGTGTGAATGTCTCTTTGACATACGTGTCTATCCCAAAGAGTAATCTTTGAAGAAGATTGAGATAATAAATCAGGAGAGCTACCTTGCCTTTGATCCAAACGTCTCAAAATTTATCATTGAGTGTTGTTCTAGGAAACGTCTTGGTACCTCGTTGGGAATTTAGTGAGTTAGATTATTGTATCTTTGTTGTTTCTAGTAGATTATCTTTTAGCCTACACCTCGGAAAGGTCTTGGTACCTCCTTGGGAATTTAGTGAGTTAGATTATTGTATCTTTGTTGTTTCTAGTAGATTATCTTTCAGCCTACACCTCGGAAAGGTCTTGGTACCTCCTTGGGAATCTTGAGATCTTATCTACCGTACAAAAATTGTTTGTGTGGATTCTATTTCGGTATAAGTCTGGGAGTTGAGAGCCTTCATATGCATCCTGGGAGAAATATACGTCCGAGTCGAACCATCCATTCCGGCTCCTATGCCCTCATGCTCTGTTTTTCTTGAGGATATAGGATAGATTAGAAGCTAGTTTAGTCGTAGTTACAATCTGCAGAAACTAGAGAAAACCTTAGCTATGGCGCATTGTGTTTATGCACCCTTGTGTCCTGTTGCTGAGTAAAAAGATAGGAACAATAGTTTACTTTTCTTTTTATGCAAACATCAACAAAGAGAGATCTTTCTCTCTATAAATTCAAACAACACTGACTACACACTTGCAATAGCTACCTTTTTCCAATAAGCACTTCAGAGGTGCTAATTGAAAAACCAGCACACTTGGTGATATGCATAGAAAGAATGTTTTGCTTTATCATGCTTATGAAACTTCTTATGTATAAGAGGAAGAGTAATCAAGTGGGCTTTGAGAAGCCTCAACAAGTTATGCTCTTGCTGAAACAAAGAATGAGCAGGAAGCAACCCTTTATCTTGTGAAGAAGGGTTTGATTGCTCACAAGAAGAAGAAATGAGGACAGTAGAAAATGGAGGGGATGGAGACAAACAAGAAGGCTTGTAACCTAAACCCCTTGTAAAAGAGTGAGGTGTCAGTTCCAATGGGACCTTAACTTCTTGTTTGATGCGCCCAAGACCATTTCCTCTGTACCCGTGCTTAGAAAGACTATGAAATCTGAATCCATAACGTGATTGCAACTCCTCAGAAGGGGGAGGATCAACAAAAAGGACATTACAATTGTTGTTCACATTATCCCACGATACAAAAGAATAATCATCTTCGATAGCGGGTGTGAATGATATTTTCGGGATGTCTAAGTGGATTAGGTCGACTTTATATTCCCCAATGAAGGATGCTGTAAAGTCTAAGGAACCCCAATCGTCACCGAGACATGCAATTTCTTGGAAAGAAGAAGGATCTTCTTTAGGGACATCTATCTCAAGGGTATCCTTTGTAACAGGTATTGTTGGAGTAGAAGTCAACGCATTGGAAGATATTGAAGGGTCAAGATTTTAAAGAGTAGGTGGAACCGAAACTTGACATCAATCAAGTTTAGGCACCAACACTTGATTGAGGAGATATTTTGCTTGATTTGGAGTTCACAAAGATGATTTCCACCAATTTGGGGACGTTTTAGACATGAAAAGGCTTTCAAAATAGACAACTTTAGTCAACTGAGTCTAATTTTGACTTTAGGCGTCCAAGTGGAGGAGTTGAACACTTTTTCATTCTCTTTGTGTGATGAAATGCCTCCATTCGATCTCCACGATTGCATGTATAGATCCATCATGACTTTTAGAGGAATTGTTTGAAGAAATGTTCTCAAAATTGATCTGTGGTGGATCAGATGTGGAACAAGATTTCTCATTCACCTATGTATCATCTCTAGGAGACAGTGCATTGGAATAAAGAGAAGGTTCATCATTCACTAATGCAATGTCTTTAGAAGAGAGTGCATTGGAACGAAGAGAAGATTCATCATTCACTAATGCAATGTCTTTAGAAGAGAGTGCATTGGAACGAAGAGAAGATTCATCATTCACTAATGCAATGTCTTTAGAAGAGAGTGCATTGGAATGAAGAGAAGGTAGAGTAAAATTAAGAAAGGTATCAATGATTTGATCTTCTTGCAATAAACTGAAACAAGATGAATTTTATGAGAAGGATCAAAGATACTGAGTGACATAGGCAAAGCCAAGTCATCATCACATGCATGGAATGGAACATCCTTGGCACTTTGAATAAAATTACAAATTGAACTAATAAAAGAAGCTATTAAATGCATGTTGAGAGTAATAAGCTAAATATAATAAAAAATGCATAAACAAGTCGGCCGAAGGCTGGCCTATTATTTCTACTTTGATGGCATGGAATGGGTTTCGGGGCAGTGCCCCAATTTTTTTTTCTTAGGACAAATCTGTAATGTCCCCAATTTTGTAAGTCAGCATTACATGTGAATAATTAATTTAATGTTGTCGGCAAAAAGCTAAAATAAGAAGACAACTTAAATTAATTATTTAAGTGGAGCAAAAGTAACTCAAGTCAGAAAAGTTTAAAAATTGAATAAAGTTGCTTTTGAATTTCAAAATAAGAAATGAATTGGAAATAAAAAGAGAAGAAATTCGAAGAGTCAAGTCAAAAGAAAGCCAAGGGTCAAGGCAAAGGTAAAAAAGAATGTTGGAGGATTGTTTGAGTAGGCATGGTTGATTGTGGTTTGGAGAGCTTGACTCTTTCTTGTAACTTGAGGATGAAAACCCTCATGTTCACAGAATTGGACGAAAACCCAATTTCTGAACTAGCAAAGTCACTCAGATTTTACTATTGAAGTTTTGTGAAAATTGAGTACTCTTCCCAAAAGACAAATTTTTGAGGTTTGTTCAATTTCAGATGATTTGAATTTCAAATATTCAAGGTTGGTAAATTTATGGATGAAAGTTTTGGTAGTGCAATTCCTAAGACTCTATGGAGATGAGAAAACTCTGTTGAGTATAATGCCTTCGGTGTTGAGAGACGTATTCTTGGGCAATCTTATCTGTCACTAAATGTTGAACAGGCTTATTATGGTTGACTTGATAATTGTTCATGAATATCGAATTGGTTATCTTTAATTCAGGCTCTGTAAGTTATCTGATAGTCTCAGTTACTCATAGTAATACCATTATTTGAATGTGTGGAGCCTCTCAAGTTCGTAAACAATCTTTCATGGGAGTCGTGTGTGGTAGGAAAGGATGGTAAAGGTCTCGAAGATTTTATGAGGTGCTGTCGGGATTGTGAATTCCAAACAATGAAAAGATTGTCGTAACTCTTATCGGGAGATTACAATGATCAGGTGGAAATTTAGAAAAAACGTAATGGTTGTGTATGGAGTTTGAGTCGCATTTAAGTTGCAAGAATTCGGGAGTATGGTGCCCAACGGATGGGATAAAGAAGCAGGATTACAGTATATGTAGTGGAATTGAAACCACGAGTCATGAATACTTATCGGGCCTAGATGATGTATATTTTCATTCATCGTGAGCTTTAACAGGACTGAATGGGGCAAATTACAAAGTCTTGATTCTTCAAAGAAATACCGTTGCTAAAGAGGAAACTCATACAGGAACTCAAGTAATCTGAATAGTAGTGAAGCTTGGCGATCAATCGAAGCCGCAACTATTATTATTAGATGCCAAGGGAAGCATACGAGCCGTAATAAGTTGGGATTCTAGCGGGCTAGAAACTCCAGGATTATATCGACACCTTGCAAAAATCCGTCTCTCTCAATTCATAAAACTGTGGATATTAAAGGGCGTCATGGACCTTTAAAAAAACAAATCTCATATAGCAGTGGGATGTGGAATATATGGCGGTGGACGAGTGTGTTAAGGTAGCTTCTTGTTTTCAAATGTTCCTTCCACCTGTCGCTTCAGTCCTCCTTACATCGTGGCAAATTAGAATTTGAATATTCAAACATGAAGTTCAGTGCCTGAGAAATTGTAACATTAAGAGAGTTGAACATGTAATGTTGTATGCCGACTTATGTATTTGTCTCATAGTGCCAATAGAGGGAGTCGAAGGTTAATGTGGGAGTCTTTGATTCATTCGGGAGCTACTTAAATCTGTGAAGCTATGTTTTGACTATTGAACGAAAGGTATGAGTAGAATGAAACGACTTATTTCAAAGCACGCAAGTATATTAGGATATGTTTAGCTGCAACAAGATTTATTTGCCCTGGTTCACAAATAAACTGGCTAAGTGCACTCATTGCATAGCAGATG
Source organism: Sequoiadendron giganteum (assembly GCA_007115665.2). Lineage (NCBI taxonomy): Eukaryota > Viridiplantae > Streptophyta > Pinopsida > Cupressales > Cupressaceae > Sequoiadendron > Sequoiadendron giganteum. Next base: position 518,254,821 of record CM021101.1, read on the forward strand.
TCAGGTCTAGTTTTAACTAGATACATCAATGAACCAATCAACTGTCTATACATAATAGAATCCACAGGATCTGAACTAGTTGCAACCTCCTTCAACTTATCTAGATTAGTCTCCATGGGTGTAGACATAGGTTTGCAGTCGATCATACCAAACCTTTTGAGAATGTCAATAGTATACTTGCCTTGACTTAGAATCATCTCATCTGGCTTTTGCCAAACTTCTAAGCCAAGGAAGTAATGCATGAGACCTAGATTCTTCATCTCAAACTCTGAAGCTAACTCCTTGCATTTTAGAATTAGATGTTCCTCACTAGTGATAATCAAATCATCAACATATAAAACCAGAATCAAAGCTTCACCATTTACTACCTTGAAGTAGAGGTTAGAATCTGCATCATTCTTTGAGAAACTCAGACTTAATAGATATTGATCAATCCTTTCGTACCAAGCACGAGGAGCTTGCTTAAGACCATACAAGGCCTTCTTCAGCTTGCAAACATGAAACTCCTTCCCATGCACCTCAAATCCTTCAGGTTGCTCAATGTAAACCTCTTCTTCTATTACACCATTCAGAAAGGCTGTCTTTACATCCATTTGGTGAATCTTCCATCCTCTAGATGCAGCAATAGCAATGATGGTTCTAACAGACGTATATCGAGCCACGGGAGCAAAAGTTTCTTCATAGTCAACTCCCTCTTTTTGTGAGAACCCTCTAGCCACAAATCTAGCCTTGTGCTTCTCAATGCTCCCATCGGCTGCATGCTTGATTTTGAAGAGCCATTTAGAAGACACCACAGATTTGCCTTTGGGTCTAAGAACTATATCCCAAACATCATTCTTAAGTATGGACTGATACTCCTCAATCATGGCATCCTTCCATACTTGTTGACTAGAAGCTTCTTTGACGTTTGAAGGCTTTGACTCATCAAGGCAACATAACTAGAGAACTTATGAGGTCTCTTGCTTTCTCTGAAAGCTCCTCTTGGGGCTGCAAAACTTTCTGCCTCCTGCATTGCCCCACGAGCCCAAAGAGGCCTTTTCTTTCCTATCACAATATCTAAAAGCCCATCAGTAGGATCCAAGGGTTCAACTGGATCATCATCTTCTTTAGGTTTTGGAGCCTCCTTCAGGTTCTCTGGAATATGGTCAACTTCCATATCTTGAGGAGGTTCTTCTTCATCAATCTCCATAGGAGTGCCCTTGGATCTTCTGAAAGCAACATCTTCCTCAAATGTGACATCTCTACTAATCTCAATAGACTTCTGACCTAGAATGTAGATTTTGTAGGCTTTTGATGTCTCGCTGTAACCCACCAGAATTCCTTTCTTCCCAGAAGGTTCTAACTTTGTTCTCTTTTCCTTTGGAATATGAACATACACTGGACAACCAAAGATCCTTAAATGACTAACTTCTGGTTTCACCCTTGAGAATGCTTCTTTGGGAGTTTTATTCTCCAAGATCCTATGGGGAATCCTGTTCTCAACATAGACAATTGTCCTAGATGCCTCAGCCCAGAGAGAGATTTGCAGATCTTGATCATGAATCATAGCTTTGACTGCTTCCACAATAGACCTGTTTTTCCTTTCAGCAATACCATTTTGTTGTGGATTATAGGGAACACTGAACTCCCTCTTAATCCCCGCTTCAATACAGAAATCACAAAATGTGCCAGAGGTGTATTCTCCACCATTATCAGATCTCAAGACCTTGATCCTTTTTCCAGACAGATTTTCAACCTGTGCCTTGAATTCTCTGAATCTTTCTAATACTTCTTCAAATTCTTTAGATCTCAAGAAATAAATCCAAGTCTTTCTAGAGTAATCATCAATAAAAAATAATGTAATACAAGAAACCACTAGAAGATGCAATAGACATTGGACCACATAAATCAGAATGAATGAGATCAAGAATACATTTAGATCTACTTTCACTAGAATGAAATGTACCTTTTGTATTCTTGCCTAGGGCGCATCCTTTGCATGTACCTTCATGTTCCTGGTTGAATTTTGGAAGATCGGTGACCATCTTCTCCATGATAGGTAATGCTCGAAAGTGAATGTGGGCCAATCTTCGATGCCAAAGATCACGCATGCTGGAAGTGTTATGCACAAGCGCTTGAAGGAGACGACTGCATAGCCTGTAAAGACATTCATGTCTAACTCCAATCACTTGAGCAGTTTTGAAGTTGGAGTTCTTTGCCCATATAAAAACTTTTCCTTTAGAAAATGCAACTTAATAACCCTTGTCTTCTAATGCTGAAATGGAAACAAGATTCCTCTTTATCCCTGGAACGAATAGTACATCATTCAACTCCAATGAAATCTCAAAAACCAAGTGAAGAGAGGAGTTTCCAACTCCTTTCACATAATATCTAGCATCATCTCCAATAACGACTTGTTCACTAGAGTCACTCTCCACTAAGTTTGAAAGGTGTCCCCTGAAACTGGTGATGTGCCTAGAGGCACCACTATCAATCGACCAAGCGTTGGCATCGGTAGATACATTGCTTGGAAAGGCTGAATAGAACAAATAATCACTTGAGTCCTTCTGCAGAGCAACTTCTTCAACATTTGCGGTGGCAACCTGTTGCTTAGGTCTGAGAGGCCATTGAATCTTGGACAAGTCTCGTTTCCTTTTGAAGGCAGGAGCACCATCATTTCCATTTTCTTGATTCCTCTTGAAGAACCCTTTCTTAAAGCCTTTTTCTTTCTTTGACGAATGAGAGGAAAGAACATGCATTTCTTCATTCTTTGAACTTTGACCAATGCCCCTCGCCGTTAGTCTCGACTCCTCTTGAATGCAATCAATCCTCAATCGATCAAACTTGGGAAGTTTAGATCTTGCACTGATTCCTTGAATAAACGACTCCCATGAAAGCGAAAGACCATTGAGAGCAAGCATAGTCAAGTCTTTGTCATCAATCATGTGACCAATTGTGGAGAGTTGATCTCTTATCTCTGAAATCCTCATGAAGTAAGTAATTACAGATTCTCCTTTCGCCATTTTCACATGATGAAGTTGTTGCTTCAGTGCAAGTGCTCGACTGGTGTTGTTGATTTCATAAATCTCTTCCAAAGTTGTAAACATCTCTCTTGCTGTATCCAACTTAAAGACAATCGGTACAACATGATGCTTGATGGAATCAACCAACACTTTCTTTGCCCTAGTATCTTTCTTCCTCCACTGCAACTTTTCTTCTTCCTCCTCAAGTTCGGGAACTTTTGTTTTCACAAACTCAGCCAAATCATTCTCTTCCAATGTGAGCATGATCCTCAACCTCCATGATGTGTAGTTTGAAACTCCTTTGAGTGTATCCTCGATTTTCAGACCGTTCACCATCTTGAAATTTTAATTAGGAGATAGACTGAAAAAGATTAGAGTGAGTGTTGCAAACTAAATCTGATCACGATCTTTTTCAAACCCGCTTTGATACCATGTTAGTGTTTCTTAGATCAGATCATAAACAAAAAGTACTTTAAAATATTGCAACACATAAGATAATAAACACAACAAGATACCCTGGGAAAACCCTCCACTTGAGGGAGAAAAATCCAACAAATAATCCTCTTATATAATATAGAACAAGAGCAGAAATCTGGTTACAACTCAGGCTTAGCACATAGACGAATTTAATACAATGAACAATAGCACTTCTCCTAAGTGCAAATATGAATCTCCTTGAAATAGGTCTGCTGCTACAAGATAATAATCTGTTGCTCAAGTGCGAATTGCTGTGAAGAAATGCGAATTAACTTGATTGTAAAATGACAAGGAAAGACCTTGTACTTAAACAAAGTGAGGCACCTCCTCACTTAGGTCGGCCCTTTTAGAATAAACAAATAAATATAATAAATGTTAATTACAAGGTAGGTCGGCCCAATCAATAAACAAATCATGCGAACCATCATAGGGTCAGCCCTTTATGTTTATCAAATACTAGTAACATAAATTAAATAGCCGAAAGGTTATGCTTTCTTCTTGAAGCACATGCAATGGAAGTGCAGCCCTAAGCTACTATAACATCAAAATTTTCATCCTCAAATCTGAATGTTTGAACATGAGTGTTCACAACAAGTTTTGGTTAGGGTTTTGATATATTTCATAATAATTTTTCCATGAAGACTCTAGATCCTTAAAATCCCTAGAAAGAATGTCAAGATTTGCATTAATGTCCTTGAATATCATAATGGTATGCTGCTGAGGAAACCCATTCCTATTAGGCATCATTCTTTGGGTTTTGCTTGAAATTGTGCCACATGGGCCTGGATGTACGTTGGAAGCATGGGGAATGTTTTTGTGACTTGCAAATGTCCTTCGCAATAATGACAATAGGCCCTATAGGGTTTACAATTCTAACTATCATATTAGCCAAGGTCACCACCTTTGTTTACATCATTGGAAGTAAATGTGGACCCACACCAAAAATATTAAATGTTTTTTTGGTGGGAGAAAACCCTTATGTAGTTGTGTGCTCAAATTTGGCATTAATGTTATTTCTAGGTCATGTTGGAAGGTAGGTGAGATGAATATTGTAAATAGGCAAGAATGTTAGAGTGTATGGGATGAGGATATCATAAGACTTATACTAGTAGTTAGGGGTTGGGGTTTAAGTAGAACGCATGCTAGTAGGGAGAAGTTTGAAACTCTGACAAGGCAAGCTAAGGGAAAAGGACAAGGTTTAGAGGAAAGAGATGACATGATGGATAGCTTTGATAGCCTTGACAAAAAAAGGGAATGAGGGTGGGGATAGGTGGGAGGTATGCTTGGATGGATAAGTCCAATACTCTATCAAGCATAAAGGGAAAGTAGAATTGGGTAAAAGTGCATATTGGGAAGAGAAACCTCGAATCTTAGACATAAGCATTTGTCTTAGAAATTGGGACAACAAACTCCACACTTAGAATATTTGATTCTTCTGAGGTTGGGTTGCATCAAGAATAGCTTGTTGAGGATAAGAATGAGTAAGTGCATATTGGGAAGAGAAACCTCGGATCTTAGACATAAGCATTTGTCTTAGAAATCGGGACAACAAACTCCACACTTAGAATATTTGATTCTTATGAGGTTGGGCTGCATCAAGAATAGCTTGTTGAGGATAAGAATGGTTTTTTGTTCCATAAGCATAAATTAGTTGAAAAGGGGACATGACAAGTTGACCCTTCCCAAAAATTGCTTGACCTCAAGCAATGTAGATCTATTTTCTCTAGAATCCTTCCTACTTCCAAAGTAGCCTTCTTCATAGGCATGTTCCTCTAATGAATCCAATGATTTATAATGGTTCCATGTCCCAAATTTTCCATCCTTGTTTTGGATCAAACAATGAAGGCAACCAACCCAACCAACTCCCCATGTACTTCCTTTTGACATGATAAATGAAAATATCCACAAACTCCCTCAAGACCCAAGGCTGCCACATGTGTTTACCTCAACTTTTGTTGGTGATTCCTAGTACAAGTATCTGCTTTAGAAGTTACTTCACCATGCTTATGTTGCATTACTATGGTATTCATTTGAAATCCTCCTTGAGATCTTGTGGTGCTCATAACTTCTTCAATAGAGTGGATATATTTTAAACAATTTCTCCTTACCTTTGGATGCCATCCCTTTCTCAATCCCATAAATAACAACACTTGTGTAGCTACAAATGATGTAACTAGGAATAATAACGATAGCAACCCCAAAGCTAAACATTATGTGGACAATAGTCTTTGTCTTATTCCTTGTGCAACATATTTGTAAAATGTGAGCTTCATTTTTTCCTCTTTTGCTTAGTTTGCATTCTTGTGAAAATGATTTTGAATTTGATCTTCTTCCATAAAACTCACTAATATACTTGAAGTGTCTTTGTACTATGTCAATAGCTTTCTTTATATGAAAAAAGCTTTGAAACATCACCTCCTTTTCCTTGGATTGTAATTGTGGCTTGCTCAAATTTATGTAAGTCTCCCTTAGATTGTTATAAAAAAATCCTTGAATTTCTAGGATTCTTATAATGAGGCCACGAGTTGTAGCTTTTGATAACTGGTGTGGATCAAATTCTTGACGAGCTTGAAAATGGTTGTAACAAATTGGGTTGCTTGAGATTCTCTCAAAACAACAACATACAAGTTGGAATATGTTTTAACAATCATATGTTGTTCATAATTCCTTTTCAAACTTCAATGTGCAGGCTAGAATAATTGCACTTAGTGATCCCAATAGGTGAGACGACCTATAGGCAATGTGAAGAAAAAAAATCTTCCTCAATCATATAGAGAGCTATAGTTGCTCATGAAAAATATTATCAATCTAAAGCATGAAATTGTAAAAATAATGATAGGAAAATTGTTGCAAGTATGAAAGTGTTGTCATTGATGTCAACTGGTTATCAACTGGTTGTCGTTGTCATTGATGTCATGGAAATAGGTTATTGATTGTATATGTTGAGGATATTGAGAAAATTGTAATAAAGAAGGTTTGTTGGTTTGCTCTAGGTTGTGCTTCAAGATGTGTTTCTATGTTTGTGTGGTTTAGACGTATTATTCATGGTTGCTGGTAGTTGGTGTATCTAGAATTTGGGTCTTTGGATGGTTGTGCAGTGCACAATATCTTCACTAGTATGTGATTGTGCAGTTTGATGTGTCTGGCTGAGGTCTGAGAGAAATGTAGTTGCTCAAGATTTCTCTGTATTTTGGTTTCAGGACTTGCTGTTTTGAGAGTAAGCTGATAAGGTTGAGTTCAAGTGAAATTTGTTGTCTGGAGAGATTGGATTGAGTTAAGGTTGTGTGCGCTTAATTGTTTTATGTGTTTTACACTAGTGTCAGCGGACCTTGTGTTTAACACTACACACGAAGCTTATGGAAGCATGTTGAAGCATGTTGGGACTTATTTAGGTCCTCATTAAGTATATGTTTGGGTCACCCTCATTCTAATTCCACCGTAGAATGTTTTGGCATCGACCTAATTTCAATTTGTAAATACAAATGGTGTGTGGCCGAACTTGGATGAGTTTCAAGGTTGAAGAAGGTATAAATATAAGTTGAGATGTTTGTGAAAGATGAATGCAAGCAAGATAGATGTTAGATGTGAAAGTGTGTGTGATGCGAATTAAAGTAGATTAGTATGAAATTTAATTGTTGAGTTTTTGGAGGCAGTGAACTGAAGGTGTACTCTATCATTCAAGCATGTTTGCAAGCGTGTGAGAAAAATGTGGTGGAAATCTCTGTTGCATTGAGATTGTTTTCTCTATGTAACAAATATCTTCTATCTTCTTTGTAATTTTGTGGCGTTCATCCCTTCAGGTGGTTAACCCTCTTTGGACAAGTAATTCTTGATTTGGACAAGTCCTGTTTTGACAGTGAGCCTTTCTGGCACTGAGCCTTTGTATTCGGTTTTGGAATTTCTTTATATTGTGAGCTAATCCTCACCGTGGTTTTCCCCTTATTGGATTTTCCATGCAAATCTAGTGTTATTATGTGTATGGTTTTGCTTCTTTTAGTTTCTGCTTTTATACTTAATGATTAATCACATTAGTAAAGTAAAGGATTTGTGAATGGTAATTGATATAACCTCTGGTGGAAGTTTGAAAGGTTAAAATTGCTACAATTGATTCACCCCCCTCTCAGTTATCTTGTTCAACAATTGATATCAGAGCTTGGTTCCTTGGAGAAGAGCTTAACCGCTTAAGGAAGGTCGGGGATGGCAAGCAAGATCACTATTGAGTGTCCTAGGTTCGATGGGACTGACTATGCCTTCTGGAAGACAAATATGGAAGGATATATAGAATACTGTGGATATGATGTTGAGAAAGCTTATAAGACTATGTACACTACTCCTGCTAATGGTCTAAGTATAGTTGATGAGATCAAGGCACATGAAGCAAACAATAAGGAAAAGTTCATTCTGAAGAATAATCTCACATTTTGAATTAATTAAAGTTGCAAATCTAAAGACTGCTAAAGAGGTCTGGGATGCATTGGAAAAGATTCATGAAGGAGATGAAAAGGTCAAAGAAGCAAAGTTGCAGAACTTGGAAGCACAATTCGAGATCTTGCGAATGTTTGAAGATGAGAACATTAAATCCTATGTACAAAGAGTGGATGAGCTTGTAGGTGCAATGCGAGGACTTGGCGCAACAATGGATGAATCTAGGATAGTAAAGAATATTCTCAAAACTCTCCTTGATGCATATAGTGAAAAGGTATATTCTATTGAAGAATTTGTAGATTATAAGACCTATACTAAAGATCAGTTGTTGGGTACTCTAACCTCATTTGAAATGAGAAATCCTAGCTTGAGAAATGGATCAAAGACAAAAATTGCTTTCAGGGCTACAAAAGCTGAAGCTCCGGATGAAGAGAACTTCGATGAAGTGGAAGCTAACTTTGTGAGAAGAATGAAAAAGGGTTCCAGTAAGTATCAAGGTAAGTTACCTTTCAAATGTTTTAATTGTGGAGGAATTGGTCATTATGCTTTGAGATGTCCTAAAAGAGTTGAGATGAATAAACAAAGAGAAGGAAAAGATAACAAAGGAAAGATGACCAAGAGAGCATATTATGCGAATGAAGATGCTGGTATTTCTGATGAAGAATCTGACTATTGAGATTTTAATGATAATGAATGCTTGTTCTTGGCTATAAAAGATGAATCTACTCTTTCTAATACTAAAAGATAGGTGAAGGAAAGTGCTTCAGAGAAGGTTGAAGATACTGTGATCTCTGCTCTTCATGCTAAACGAGAAAATAATTACTGGGTTGTTGATAGTGGTTGTTCACATCACACGATTGGTGATAAGAGTAAGTTTGTTAAACTTGAAAAATATGATGAAGGCCTAGTTAAGTTTAGAGATGATACTGGTGCTAAGATTTTTGGGATAGGTTTAGTCAATTTAGATAGAAATCATAATATTGATGATGTCTACTATGTTAAGGGTTTAAGGCATAATCTCTTGAATGGTCGACAAATGTGTAGTAAAGGATATAATCTTGTGTTCGAGGATGAGAAATGTGAAATAAGGAAAGTATCCAGAACAATGATTGTTGTTGGAAAGAAGTCTGAAGGAAATATTTATCAACTTAAGGGTGCAAATGGACATTGCTTTATGTCTCAAGTTAATGACAGTTGGATATGGCACTAGAGGGTGTGTCATATGAATTTTGACAATATGGTGAGAATCAATGTTGTACAAGCTATGAGAGATTTACCAAGGATTACAAAACCTGTTAATGTTGTTTGCAAGGATTGTCAGTTTGGAAAGCAAGTTAGAAACAACTTTAGGTCAAAGGAACAATCTACTACTAGACTACTGGATTTGATTCATACAGATCTTAGTGGTCCTACAAGGGTGAGAAGTATACAAGGTGACATGTATTTTGTGCTCTTGATTGATGATTAATCTAGATTCACGTGGGTTACTTTTCTTAGAGAAAAAATTGATGCATTAGACAAATTCAAAGCATTCAAAGCTATGATTGAAAATGAAATGGATATGAAAATTAAATGCTCAAGGTCTGACAGAGGTGGAGAATTCACCTCTAATGAGTTTAATATGTTTTGTGAAGCACATGGAATAAAAAGATAGTTGTCTACTCCAAGAACTCCTCAACAAAATGGAGTTATTGAAAGAAAGTACAAAATGGTTCAAGAAGTTGCTAGATCAATGATTACTGAGGAAAGTCTACCAGAAGTTTATTGGAGAGAAGCAATTCACACTGTTGTTTATGTGTTTAACTGAGTTCAAGAAAAATCTAATAGTACTAAGACTCCCTATGAGTTGTGGCATGGAAATATTCCTACTGTAAAGTATTTCAAGGTATTTGGAAGTAGATGTTTTATTAGAAGAGATGAAGAAAAATTAGGAAAGTGTGATGCAAGGTGTGATGAGGGTATCTTCCTTGGATACTCCCTTAGAATCAAAGCTTACAGATCCTACAATAAAAGGTTGAACAATATTGTAGAAAGTACAAATGTCAATTTTGATGAAGCATTGGAAAATTCAATTGAAGTTGACGGCTATGTATCAAATGAACCTGATTACAAAGAAGTAGAAGAAGTTGTGGAAGAAGAGGAAAAACATAATGAAGAAGAAGAAGCTCTGGTGGTGTCCCTAAAGACACCTAAATATTATTGAAATGAGAGGGAAAAAATGAGATTGCTCTCGAATCAAAATTCAGTTATTCACATTCAACTATAAATCTATTACATTGTATTGCTTTATAAGGCCATATCCCATATGAAACTAATTATGGGAATATAACTACCAAAACCAAATTTATTTATTAAATTAACAATTGCATGTTAGTCTATTTATTTAACTATTTATGTGATGTACTAAATTCTAACACACCCCCTTAGTACTGAGATAGAGGAAAACTAGAAATTAGTACACATATTCTTCCTTTTGTGCCCTAAAATACTCTTTTTTGCAAGCCTTTTGCAACAACACTCTGATATCCTCCATTATTATATTCGCTCCAATGGCCGACCAACATATAATGAAATATTCAATACTTCCAATATGAATATTGGTGAAACTCACTAAAGAATAGAGAAGACTTTGAATAATCGCTTCTTGGAGATAACTTGCCACCGTGATGCTAATGATTCCCAACGTATTATGCTGCTTCCACGTCTTCCACAAGACCACTACAGAGCTCAAACAATAGAGTTTAGAAATAATGCAAGAAACAAACTACCAAAAAGATACAATACAACCAGAGCCCGATCAAGTCACTTAGAAAGCATACAAAGGTTAATAATTATGAGTTTACCGTGTATGAGGGTTGGTGGTAGTTACAGGAATTTGCATGAAGCCGAATTAAGTCCTTTACACAATATATTCTAGAGTACACCCTTGCTCCTTAGATACCTGATCAATATACAACAACGCCAATGAGAGGAATTCTTCCATATATTGGGATTCCTAAATCCAACGCTAATGCTAGGACATGTGTAGTTGTTTAGACATGATATCCTTCTTAATGCAACCAAAATATAATCGCATAGAATACCGATATCAAACCTCTGTCGTTTCTCTCAACATAAGAATTCTCGATAATGGGCCAATAGTTGGCTTATTGGATACAGGGCCGATCAATCTCTAACATCGATTGCTTTCCTTAATATTTTCTTAACCAGAGATAATATCAATGATTATAGAGTGCGATTACCTCTTCATAGTTTCAGATGTATAAGGCGACTCCCAAGCACTAGATTGGGGATTTTTTTTTAAAAATTTTGAGAATGACAACAATGAATAGAGTGATGTGTAAAACAATGACAAGAATGAACATGACATAGAGAAAGAGAAGAAATTCAGATGAATAATGGAGTCAAAAAAGGGTTTTTTCACATGGTCTACTTTGCTCACCTATTGACGAATGCAAGAATGGTAGAAAACAATAGCAGTTGCACGTGGTCTTCTTTGCAGTACCATTGTAAACACCACTATGCGGAAGAAACAAATGAATGGAGGGAAATCATAGAGAGGTCCAAGAAGAAACCCTCTTTGATACCATATTGAAATGAGAGGGAAAAAATGACATTGCTCTGAAATCAAAATTCATTCACATTCAACTGTAAATCTATTACATTGTATTGCTTTTGTAAGACCTTGATCTCGTATGAAGCTAATTATGAGAATACAACTACCAAAACCAAATTTATTTTTTAAATTAACAATAGAATGTTAATTTATTTATTTAACCATTTTATTTAACTATTTATGTGACTAACAAATATGTGCAAAATAATCATTTAGAAGATCAAATCATTGGAGACAAGAGAAAAGGAGTATTGACAAGAAGTAGAGTTGTTGTTGCTGCTGAAATAAATCTGCGTTTACTTTCTGAAGTTGAACCTAAGATAATGAGTGAAGCATGTAAAGATGAGCATTGGATGAGAGCAATGGAAGAAAAAATTATGCAGATTGAGAAAAATCAAACCTAGGAATTGGCTCCTAGACATACAAATAAAAACATAACTGGATCAAAATGGGTATTCAGAAACAAGTTGAATGAGAATGGAGAAAAATGGTCAGAAATAAGGAAAGGCTTGTGTATAAGTGTTACTCACAAGGTATATATTTTCAGGAGACCTTTGCTCCAGTGGCTAGGATTGAAGCTATCTGAATTTTTTGACATTTGCTGCTCATAAGGATTTTAAAGTTTATTAGATGGATGTGAAGTTTGCATTTCTGAATGGTGAGTTAGAAGAAGTTTAAATGGAACAACCAAAAGAATTTAAGTTGTCAGATCAATCGAACATGGTCTGTAGATTAAAGAAGGCTTTATATTGATTGAAGCAAGCTCCTAGAGCTTGGTATGCAAGGTTGGATATATATTTGATTTAGCAAGGTTTCAATAAAGGTCCGACATATAGCAATCTTTATTTCAAAATTGAAAATGACAAAATATTGATAGTGGTTGTATTTGTTGATGATATTATCTTTGGAGGAAATGAAACAATGTGCAAAATGTTTGTTGAAGAAATGCAAAAAGAGTTTGAGATGTCTATGTTTGGTGAGATGAATTTCTTTCTTAGGCTACAATTCAACCAAACAAAAAAAGGGATTTTTATTTCACAACCGGAGTATGTAAAAGAAATGTTGAAGAAGTTTGGGATGGATGGTTCCGAACTAGTATGCACTCCTATGGTGACTAGCTGAAAATTGAGTAAAGATGATGATTCAGCTAAGGTTGATCAAAGAAAATACAAATATATGATTGGAGGACTGTTGTATTTAACTGCTACAAGACTAGATATCATGCATGCAGTTTGTCTCGTGGATAGATTTCAAGAAGACCTTAAAGAAACACATGTAGCTGGTGTTAAAAGGATATTCAGATATTTGAATGGCACTTCGAATTATGGCTTGTGGTATCTTAGGGATATTGATTTTACACTAAGTGCTTATATAGATGCAGATTGGGCAGGTTGTGTTGATAACAAAAAGGTACAAGTGGTGGTGCATTCTTTCTTGGTTGTAGATTGGTGTCATGGTTAAGTAAAAAGAAAGATTCAATGTCCTTATCCATTGTAGAGGCCGAGTATATTGTTACAACATGCACACAAGTTTTGTGGAAGAGACAAAAATTGGAGGATATCAGAGTAATGTATGATGATCCCAATTCTATCTTCAATGATAATACAAGTGCAATTAACATTTCAAAGAATCCAATGATGCACTCAAAGACAAAGCACATATCAATAAGGTATCAATTTTTGAGAGAGAAGGTTGTGGAGAATGAATTAAAGCTTGAGTATGTACCTACAAAGGATGAGGTTGCTGACATATTTATTAAGGCTCTTCCTCAAGATACTTTTGAGTATCTCTGGGAGAACTTAGGGGTTATTGCCCCTCCTTTCTTGAACTAGATGCATATGGAGATTCATTAGTCCAAAGGATCTATGGATCTATCTTTCTTCTAGATTGATGTTTGGTGGCTACCTCTCAGGGGGAGCAGGTAGTGTCTTGTGTTGTCATTGTGCAGTTGTTTGGGTGTACTCCTAAGGGGGAGAATTTTGTAATGGTAATGCTCTTAATTTCAAAGGGGAAAACAATGTAAAATATATTTTTACTTTGCCATTGATGTCAAAGGGGGAAAAAGTATCATATGAAAAAGTCTATCTACTTAGGGGGACAGAAAGTGAGATCATGAGAAAGTGTGTTAAGAGGTACTATGTTGTCTTTGATGGTTTTTCACATCGGGTGTTGCCATCAGTGACAAAGGGGGAGATTGTTGCAAGTATGAAGGTATTGTCATTGATGTCAACTGGTTGTTGTTGTCATTGATGTCATGGAAATAGGTTATTGATTGTATATGTCGAGGATATTGAGAAAATTGTAATAAAGAAGGTTTGCCGATTTACTCTGGGTTGTGCTCTATGATGTGTTTCTATGCTTGTGTGGTTCAGACATATTATTCATGGTTGTTGGTAGTTTTTGTATCTAAAATTTGGGTCTTTGGATCATTGTGCAATGCGAGATATCTTCACCTGTATGTGACTGTGCAGTTTGATGTGTGTGGGTGAAGTCCAAGAGAAATGTAGTCGCTTCAAATTTCTCCGTATTCTGGTTTCAGGACTTGCAGTTCTGAGAGTAAGCTAATAAGGTCGAGTTCAAATGAAATTTTTTCTTCGAAGAGATTGGATCGAGTTAAGGTTGTGTGTGCTTAATTGTTTTATGTGTTTTACACTGGTGTCAACTGACCTTGTGTTTAACACTACTCATGAAGCTTATGGAAGCATGTTGAAGGGTGTTGGGAATTATTTAGGTCCTCATTAAGTATATGTTTGGGTCACCCTCATTCTAATTCCACCATAAAATTTATTGGCACCGAACTGATTTTAATTTATAAATACAAATGGTGCGTGGCCGACCTTGGATGATTTTCAAGGTTGAAGAAGGTATAAATATAAGTTGAGATGTTTGTGAAAGATGAATGCAAGAAAGATAGAAGTGAGATAGATGGGAAATATTGTGTTTGATGCGAATTAGAGCAGATCTGTGCAAAATTTAATTGTCGAGTTTCTAGAGGCAATGAGCTGAAGGTGTACTCTTTCATTCAAGCATGTCTGTAAGTCTATGAGTGAATTGTAGTGGAAATATCTATTGCATTGAGATTTTTTTCTCTTTGTGATAAATAAATTCTATATTATTTGTAATTCTATGGCAGTGATCCCTCTGGGTGGTTAACCCTCATTGGATAGTGAGTCTTGTTTTGGACAAGTAAAACCTGATTTGGACAAGTCCTATTTTGGTAGGGAGCCTTTCTAGCAATGAGCCTTTGTATTCAGTTTTGGAATTTCTTTATATTGTGAGCTAATCCTCACCGTGGTTTTCCCCTTATTGGGTTTTCAATGTAAATTTGGTGTTATTGTGTGTATGGTTTTTCTTCTTTCAATTTCTGCTTTTATGCTTAATGATTAATCACATGTTGGAGTACAAAAACATTGAGAGAGGAGGGTGAATTGGTATTTTAATAGTCAAAATCAATTTAATTTTTTCCCATAACACATTGTTTCTTTTTTATAATTGGACATTCAATTACTATAATGTATTCAATTGTGACAGCCAAGAACAAATACTTGAATAACATGAAAGTTCAAATGTTGAAAAGAACATAACTGAAACAACATGAAAAACATATGAACCACAACACCATAATACAAAGATTTATGAGTAGAAAACCCTCATAGGGATAAAAAACCACTCGGGAAATATTGCCTCATTGGCTTAATAAAATCCCACTGATTACAAAGCCTCACTAGCTACTTTTAGTGCCTCACTAGCTACACAATATGCCTCATTGGCAAAGCCTCACTGGCTACACAACATGCCTCACTGGAAAAGCCTCACTAGCTACACAACATGCCTTACTGGCAAAGGAACCTTACTAGTTATAGGTATGCCTCACTAGTAAAGGAACCTCATTGGTTAAAAATATGCCTCACTGGCAAAACATTTTCACATCAAAATGATTCAAAAAGAAAAAGGATAGAGTATAACCTCTGTTTCATTACAAATCATTTCTTTATTGTCTCATTTTCATTTGAGACTCAAGAATCTATATGTCTATGTATCCACATACAACTAGCACTTAAGGTGCTTTACAAATTCAAAACAGATTGTTCATCAAAGCTTTCAACATAAAACACAATAATGACTCTTTGCAGAGTATAAATCACATCTTCATAAAACCCCTTCACAATGACTATGTCACTTCTATATAAGAAACATAATAACCATAGTCTCTCAACAAACAACTAAATGAGTCTTGCAATCTTAAACTTTCATCACACAGTCTAACCAAAAGTTGAGCTTAAACATCTCATATAAATAGCAATCATTAACCTGGTAAAACTCGATACAACCATACCTTAATCCCTAAGAGAAATCAATTGCAAAAACTTACAAATCTCAACTACCAAAACTATCAAAACTTCCACCTATCCAAAGCTACAATCACTGTCATTCAATGATTCAAAACCTTGTTGCTTTCCAAGAACCCTAAGTTCACTACTGTATACACCAATTTCTCAAATTTTCGTAATGCTCGATAAACCTTACTTTGCACATTATATAACGTTACCTTGCTAAACCGGTAATCCTAGAAGGGGCCAATAGAAAAAAATGACATTAACTACCTTCAAACCTTTCACAAACATCTGCGACCTGCTAGGCAGGTTACTAGTCAAAATAACTTTAATTTATGCCTTTAGAATTTATAAATAAATACAAACATTTTAAAAACCCTTGAAGGAATACAAGATCCCTTTGTTACCATACACATTAGACAAGGTTACACAAGTTTTGCAACCGGATATTTTCCAAGAAGAACCTCAAGGTAGAAAGACAAATGGTCCAACATTATACCACCAATCACATGAATCTGACATCAATGACAATCATCTGAATCTGACATCAATGACAAAAACAATACCAAAGCCAACAAAACTCCCCGTTTGGAATTGATGTCAACAACCAATTCTTTGTTGCTCAAATGAAATGAACACTATAAATCTCCCCCTTTGACAACAATGAAAAAGGGATACTTACTCCCCCTGACTAAAAGAAGATTTCATTTATTATGCATAGCTAAGTAGCTAATTAGCAATTGAAACAAGTAACCAAAAATGACTGTCCACATCGACTGTATCACTATATGAGTTGTCCAACATATATCAAGGGATTAGCATCAAACTACAAATACCAACAATGCATAACCAAGAGCATAACTAAGTGACCAAAACCAAACTGAAGTAATGAAGTGACCATGCACTCCATGCACTGAATTAACCAAAGGAATTGAAATGCACGTGAAGTACCATGAATTATCTCCCCCTTTTGACAACAATGCCAAAGAACAACAAGGGGCACAATCTGAAGTAACTGAATAACAATTGTAGAAGAAACTGTGAAAACAATTTATTAGTAGTCAGAATAAACACCTGTTGGATAACCTGTGGAAAGGAGCTATGAACCAAAACACCAATGAATAATCCTCATGAACTGCTGTCATAGTTAACACCAAAGCATAGTTAGACTAGAATATATAAGCCGCAATCAAATCACTGTCATAACGAAGTGTAGAAAACTGTCAAAACACACATGCCACCAAGAATGAAAGATAATAACCTTGCATATTTTTCAACCAGGATAGTTTACTAACTCAAAATCCAAGTGAACCAGGATAAGCGTAAGTTAAAAATGAGTGTCCTCATCTATTTAGCACTGCCAATGTATACCACTGTTCCAAGAATTGCCACTTAGCAGACATAGCAAGCATTGTTGTTAGACAAGCAACCAATGTTCATAGATGTCCAAGATATGTTTCAAGTTGCAAGAAAAGAAACCAATGTCACAAATATCTCATAAATACCAAGCAGATTTGGGAAAGAATCATTATGAGTGCTCCCCCTAAAGATAAGCACCTTGTATCTGATTGCTATTCTTCTCCTGCCAAGAAGACCTTCAAGACCCACTAACACAACAAATGTTATGATTAAGGACTATTACAAGCAACGTGGGTCATAACATTGCACATATTGAGTCACACATATGAATACACTAAGACACGTCTCAATACTCAAGATTACCATACCATATAAGATGCATAACCACTGTACCAAAAAGAAGGATGCTTGATACTAATACTTTGTCATGAAGAAAATGTTCATTATTGTTAAGACTAACATGCACTACCACACATGAACTGTCAAAGATTGTGAACCTATAAATGATTTTCAAAGAAAGCTAGGAAATGTCAACATACAAGAGTTAAAGTATGAAGAACCAAGACTGTCACTATACCCATAATTTGATCAAATACTGTGATTTGTCTCCTGTCCACAAAGCAACATTCAATGGTTTGTTTATTCATGTTGTTCAAGTAAGGAAACTGTCAAATGTTACTATCAAAGTTGCAGCCCACTCTTCATCACTCTGTCTTGTTCATTCACTATCATTCATTCTAATTACACAACAATGTTTCCAATGGTTCAAACACCATTTCAAGCATTGAAGAATACATGAAAATTAGTAATAAAGACAATACATACATATCACTGTCATTATTCCCCCTCAAGAGAACCATGTAACCCAAAAAGAATAAATCATATCCCATCAAAATCTTTGAGGTAGCACTAACAAACAATGTATAAAATGTATAAATGATAGGGTCACTATCCAAATTGTAGCATAGGGAACTTGTGAATAGTCCTTCACTATTATAGATAAACATGAAATGAGAATCCAGACTTCCAAAACCATTGATTGCTACAAACCATTGTAGTTACTCTAGTAAGATTCTCTCAAACCAATATAACAAAATAAGAGCACTATATACTAAGAACAATGAACATACCAAATGTTTTCTATCACCTTACCAAATATACAAAGGTAAAGAATGAACCCTTGATACCATACCTCTACAGTCGATAAAGGAACATCATAATTACTGTTACCAATCCCACTGTTCAAGCAATTATTATCCAAAGCATTCACCACAAGAAAATGTGATGTCTCACTATCAAAACCATTTGATCAACTCCACCAAGTATGAATCAAGCAAGAATATTGTTGTTCAAGTATGAAGAGCACTAATATTATGATTGAGATAATGAATATGAAGAGCATTGTAATGATCATGGCACTTGAGAAAAAAACACTTTTGTGACAATAGACTGTTATTCATTTCACTTCATGGTCTTCTATGGACTATAACTCAAGTAATTCAAACTCTTGAAGCATTATATTAACTTTCAAGACTCGGGATATTAGACAAGGACTTCTCCCAAAACAATTTTCTAAGCAAAAATGAGTCAAGATTTCAACATGAACAACTGCAATAAGTAACCCAACTAAACAAGAGTAAACAAGCTTATGATTGGTCGGACTGAAGAATTTGAAAAAGAAACTAAAAAAATTCTAAAGGAAGTTTTTTTAAGAAACAAAATTGATGTTGTTTCTGAAGAAGTACATGATGGAGATGTTTCATCTGGTCTGGTAGCTGCAGAGAGAAAATAAGATGCATTTGAGGACACTCTAAAACCTCTTGACATGCATGATGCTGAAATCCATATGGAGACTGAAGCTCCTAAAGTTGTGTCAATTGAAGAAAAAGAGATTCTTGAAGCCATGCAAGAATTAGTAACTGAAGAGAAGAAGGATGAAGTGAAGGTGATTCTTGTGGAAGCAAGAGACACTGCTAAGGCAGTGAAGGAGTTTTTGGAAGAACAAATGGAAGAGTTTTATTGTGAACTAGTAAAAGGTCCTATCAACTTGGACACTTTATCCCCTATTCAAAAGCTGAAGGTAGCATCATTCACTCAAAACAAGGCAAGAGAAGAAATTTTGAAATCACATATTGAAGATAGTGAGTTGTTGAATCTTGCATCCGATATTTTGGAGAAGATCATGCCTTCTCATGTTAAGGATCCATCCAATTCTCCCTCCGATGAGCTAAAGAAGATTATTAATTCTATAAGTACTCATTTTGAGTTCCTTGAGGAGTTAGCTGTGGATAAGGTACAAAAGGAGTTTGATGCTAAAAGGTTCAGTAGGCTGAAAAGGGATGATAGCTAATGATAAATCTCTGTTAGCTACTTGTGTAAAGAATATTCAAAGTGCTTTGTCTGAAGGTGGTAAAATTTATAAGTCATGTCTATCTTTATCTAGGTTCACTGAGGACTTTAAAAATAAAATGAAAGAATGTGAGAAACAATTAGCAGATATCACTCAAGCATTCGATCCTCTAACCGTCTCTGTTGGAAAGCAAGAAGGTCAAGTCATATCCCTGATTGACAAGATCAAAATTTTGAAGCATGAAGAAGGTAAAATGGTTGAAAGATTTTGTGAGCTTAGATGACTAATTGGTCCTAAGATGGAAACAATGTTGAGTGCATTGAAGGAAGCACAAGATGCTATGGCGGTCAGTGATCCGATGAACCTTGAATCTGTAGAGATGCAATCTTACTTATTTTGTGGTCACATGACTATCTTGGAGAGTCTCAAGAAGGTTTGGGACATGAGTTTGAGCTTGTTGAAGAACAATTTTACACATCTATTCAAGTTTATGTAAGCTGTAGAAGCATGTTTGTACATATGCAGTTTGTTCATAGCAGTTTTTGTTTGATTTTTGGTATGCGTCTGCCTTTGCCATTGATGTCAAAGGGGGAGAATGGGATAATGAAAATTCCTTAATCATCTCAGGGGGAGTTATGTTTTTTAATTTTGAAGGGTGGCAGTGTATTCATGTTGGTACTCAACCGACACTTAGTCATTTTTCATTAGGTGTTGCCATCGATGCCAAAGGGGGAGATTTTTGGCAAGAGACACTGCGAATGTCATTTGGTGTTGTCATTTGATGACAACCCTAGTCAGTGATTTGATCCAAACGTCATAATTTGATCATACCGGAAGTTAGATCGAAGTTTTGTGATTAACTGCCAAGCAAGAACAAAGCATCCGATAGAATTGTGTTCATCGATTCACATGCAATTTTATGTTATTATTTTTAGTTGTGGATATTAGGGAAAGATGTTTGGTATATGATATTTTTTATTCTTGAATCTTAGAGCCTCATATCGATCCGTGTGCGAGTTAGAAGATCTGGTTGATTAATTTTTTGTTTGATAGTGCATGAAGGCCGACTTGGTGGATGTAGCCGTTGCAGATATTTAAGGAGTAATTGTTTAAGTGTTTTTGTGTTCGAACATGTTGATTTTGGTCATCACTATGTTGTGGCCAAATTTGGTTGGTGCCCATTGCGAATTGATTATGGATTGAGCCGATAGTTTGTAAATATTTTTCATATTTTTTTGGAGCCGACATGTAGCGATTAAATATTTTGTTGTGGATATATATAAGTGATCGATTATATCATTTTGAGATATAGGTATGAAGTGTTTTGATGTGTATTGAAAATATCAAAAGGATTATGCACAGTTTCACTTGTGCACAATAGGATTTGTGATGCAAATTGAAGCAGAGCAGAGCATAAGAGAAAAATCAGACAGAAGGTCAAGAAATCGACTAATGTGCCTAATCGAAACTATTCTCAGCCATTTGTAGATGCTATTTCATAGTTCACCACTCCAGTTTTCTTTTGACATTGATTGAAAGGTAGTGAACCTTTCTGTTTTTGAGCAGTGAGCTCTAGGCAGTGTGCCTGAATGCAAGTCCATTCCCATTTTGTAAAACATATTTTTGAGTATACTCAGATAAAATTATGGATTGACCTCCACTGTGGTTTTTCCCCTAACAAGGTTTCTACGTAAAAATCCTTGTGTTATGGTGTTGTGGTTGTTTGTCTTATGTTCATGCATAGTTATTTTGGTTGAATGTTATAAGTGCTTTAAGGATCAGATTAATAAAGTTATAAGTGTAGAACACTGATTCACCCCCCCTCTCAGTGTTCCTTGATTCCAACATAGGGATGATAGAACAAAAAAAACATAAGCTCCCCTTGAAACCATCTTACACAATTTCTTTTATAGAGAAGAAGCAAGAGAAAGACCATCCAAAGAAATAGTACCTTTCCCTTTGATTTGAATACAATTATCATTTCCAAAATTGACTGATCCACCTGAATAGTCTCTTAAATCAATGAACTTGCTCTTATTCCCACTCATGTGTTGAGAGCACCCACTGTCTATAACCCAAGGTTCTTTCTTCTTGTCATGTAGGGGATTTTGTACAAGCATAGATTCAACCTTTTTGTCAACCATATTTGGCCTCCAAACTAATTTTGTTTTTCAACAATAGGAGATGTCACCTTGGAATGAACACTCATCTTCTTTTGTTGCATTTACAAATTAGATCTACAAAACTTAGCTACATGTCTAGAATTACCACAATTAAAGAATCTCAACTTATTAAAAGGATTTCTACTCAACTATAAACTTTTTCTAGAAGAAATCTTACATTCACTAACCTTGTGCCCATATTGATTGCAATAAAAATAATAACCATTGAACTTTAGATTATACCTGAATGGGATTTTCATTTTTGCACTTGATGGTCTCATAATCCTTTTGCTTCCACTAGTATTAACATGGTGGATCAGATTTGTTTTTGAACCAAATTTTGATGAAATTATCTGCTTCTGTCCATCCTCTTTCACTTGAGAGCCGTTTGAAAATGAGCATTTTCCTTCTACAAATCCTAGACCAGTTTTGTCCTTGTGATGCTTTTTCTTGCACAACATATCATATAAACACTCAGTACTCTTTTCAAACTAAAGTGACTTGTATAATTTCGAAGAAGAGCTTCCTAATTCATCTCTCAAAGATACTATCTCAGATTCATAATTTTCACAATCAACTTCTTTTGCCTTTAGCTGCTTATTGACTTCTTCCTCTATTTTCTTAACTTCAGAAAATTGAACCTTCATATCTATTATTTGTTTTTCTGCATTTTGAAGGGCTAAAAGAGTTTTTGTCTTAGATTCTTTTTCCTCTTGTAGCTGCAATTTTAACCTTTGGTTATCCATTATAAGTTTCTTAATCTCATCAAGAGCATAGATGAGTTCACCTTCCATATCAACCTCATATTCATTTTCATCAAATTATTGTTCAAAATCACTCACTAAGTGATCTCCTTCTTTGTCTACACTCTTCACTACAAAATCATCTTTTGTACTAGGTTTAAGTGGCGTTTGTTGTTCAACATTCTGCTAGGTATTTCTTTTTTCTCTGTTTCTTTTACTTTTTTCCATAATGAGTACTCCACTACCAGGAACCCCTAAGTTGGTTAGACTTATGCAAGGGTATGGCTTTGATACCACTTGTTGGAGTATGAAAACATTGAGAGGGGGGGGGCGAGGTGATTTAGTGCTTTAATAGTCAAAATCAATTCAATTATTTCCCATACCACATTGTTTCTTTGTTATAATTGGACGTTCAATTACTAGAATATATTCAAATGCGACAACCAAGAAAAGATACTTGAATAACATGAAAGTTAAAATGTTGTAAAGTACATAACTGAAACAACATGAAAACCATATGAACCACAAAATCATAACACAAAAAATTATGAGTGAAAAACCCTCATAGGGATAAAAAACCACTCAGAAAATATTGCCTCACTGGCTTAATAAAATCCCACTGATTACAGAGCCTCACTAGCTATAAAATATGCCTCATTGGCTACACAACATGCCTCATTGGAAAAGACTCACTAGCTACATAACATGCCTCACTGGCTACACAACATACCTCATTGGAAAAGGAACCTCACTGGTTACAGGTATGCCTCACTAGCAAAGGAACCTCATTGGCTACAAATATGCCTCATTGACAAAACATTTTCACATCAAAATGATTCAGAAAGAAAAAGGACAAAGTATAGCCTCTATTTCATTACACAACATTTCTTGATTGTCTCATTTTAATTTGAGACTCAAGAATCTATATGTCTGTGTATCCACATACAACTAGCACTTAAAGTGCTTTACAAATTCAAAACAGATTGTTCATCAAAGCTTTCAACATAAAACACAATAAAATGACTCTTTGTAGAGTATAAATCACATCTTCATCGAACCCCTTCACAATGAATATGTCACTTCTATATAAACATCATAATAACCACAGTCTTTCAACAAACAACTAAATGAGTCCTGCAATCTTAAAATTTCATCACATAATCTAACCAAATTTCGAGCTTAAACATCTCATATAAATAGAAATCATTAACCTGGTAAAACTTGATACAACCATACCTTAATCCCTAAGAGAAATCAACTGCAAAAACTTACAAATCTCAACTGCCCAAACCGCCAAAACTTCCAACTATACAAAGCTACAACTACCGATAGTCAATGATTCAAAAACCTTGTTGTTTTCCAAGAACCCTAAGTTCGTTTCTGTATACACCAAGTTCTTAACTTTGCATAATGCCTGATAAACCTTGCTTTGCACATTATACAATGTTATCCTACTGAACCGGTAACCTTAGAAGGGGCCGGTAGAAAACAATGAAATTAGCTACCTTCAAACCCTTCACAAACATCCACGACCTACTAGGAAGGTTACTAATCAAAACAACTTTAATTTATGCCTTTGGAATTTATAAATAAATACAAACATTTCAAAAACCCTTGAAGGAATATAAGAGCCCTTTATCACCATACATATTAGACAAGGTTACACAAGTTTTGCATCTAGATATTTTCCAAGAAGAAAATCAAGGTAGAAAGACAAATGGTCCAACATTATACCACCAATCACCCGAATCTGACATCAATGACAATCACCTAAATTTTACATCAATGAAAAAAATAATGCCAAAGCCAACATCACATTAGCAGAGTAAAGGATTTGTGAATGGTAATTGATATAACCTCTGGTGGAAGTTTTAAAGGTTAAAATATCTATAATTGATTCACCCCCCTTCTCAGTTGTCTTGTTCAACAATTGGTATCAGAGCTTGGTTCCTTAGAGAAGAGCTTAATTGCTTAAGGAAGGTTCGAGATGGCGAGAAAGATCACTGTTGAGTGTCCTAGGTTCGATGGGATTGACTATGCCTTTTGGAAGACAAAGATGGAAGGATATATGGAATGCTATGGATATGAGGTTGAGAAAGATTATAAGATTGAGTACAATACTTCTGCTAATGGTCCTAGTACAGCTGATGGGATCAAGGTGCATGAAGCAAACAATAAGACAAAGTTCATTCTAAAGAATAGTATTTCACATTCTGAATTAATTAAAGTTGCAAATTTGAAGACTGCTAAAGAGGTCTGGGATGCAATGGAAAATATTCATGAAGGAGATAAAAAGATCAAAGAAGCAAAGTTGCAGAACTTGAAAGCACAATTCGAGATGCTACGAATGTCTGAAGATAAGAACAATAAATCCTATGTATAGAGAATGGATGAGCTGGTAGGTGAATGCGAGGACTTGGTGCAACAGTGGATGAATCTAGGATAGTAAAGAAGATTCTCAGAACTCTCCCTAATGCATATAGTGTAAAGGTATCTGCTATTTAGGAATTTGTAGATTATAAGACCTATACTAAAGATCAGTTGTTGGGTACTTAAACCTCATTTGAAATGAGAAAGCCTAGCTTGAGAAATGGATCAAAGACAAAAAATACTTTCAGGGCTACAAAAGCTAAAGATCCGGATGAAGAGAACTTTGATGAAGTGGAAGCTAACTTTGTGAGAAGAATGAAAAATGGTTCCGATAAGTATCAAGGTAAGTTACCTTTCAAATGTTTTAGTTGTGGTGGAATTGGTCATTATGCTTTAAGATTTCTTAAAAGAGATGAGAGGAATAAACAAGGAGAAGGCCAAGATAACAAAGGAAAAATGATCAAGAGAGAATATTATGTGAATGAAGATGGTGGTATTTCTGATGAAGAATTTGACTATGGAGATTTTGATGATAATGAATGCTTGTTTTTGGCTATAAAAGATGAATCTACTCTTGCTAATATTGAAATACAGGTGAAGGAAAGTGCTTCGGAGAAGGTTGAAGATACTATAATTGTTATGCCGTGCATACATACCCCAAATTTTTGCTTGGAAAAGTTGGGGACCCCCTATGTTTTCTTTCATTTTACTAGTTTATTTTGTTGTGTTTTGCACTTTGTCATTCTTGTTTCGTATTTTCCCTCTTCACTTGTTTCGGTTTTCGTCTCTCATTTTGTGTTTGCTATCATTTTGGTCTTGTCTCGGAGTTGTTCACAACCCCTGGACCTTGCTTGTTTTCCTTTGTCGGGCTCAAGTTTTAGAATGAAACCTGAACTTGTCCTCGAGATAGTGTGTAGGATCCAAGTGCTATTCCGATTATGATCTCCGCTTGTTTCCCTTTTCCTCATTCATTTCAGAATCAGATGTCGGACCAAAACCTGCACTTTAAACCTCCTTTAGGTTCACGTTTCAGGTTCTGTACCGATTATGATCCCTGTGGTCTTCCTTCGCCTTTTCCTTGTTTCAGATTTAGACTTCGAACTAGAACTGAAACCTTAAACCTCTTCAGAAGGTTCCTATTCTTGGTTCTGACCCGATTTCGATCTCCGCTTCCATTTGTGTGTTTGCCTTTCGGGTTCAGATTTTGGATTGGAATCGACACCTTGCACTTTTTGAAGGTTCCTACATCAATTTCGTTCCCGATCTTGATTTCCGCTTTGCCTTCAGGCATTGTTCGGGTTCATGTTCCTTTTTTGGTCTCGATCCTGATCCCCATCTTTTTATCGATGTCTTTTTGCCTCATCATCCCATTTCTTTTCTTCTCTTCATTTTCATTCTTCATTGTACGTCTTCGGGTTTTGCGTTGGCTTCTAGGTCGTCGCATCATTTGCTTTTCGTCTTCATTTTTGTGTCATTTGTTCGTCTAGTTTTGTTTATCATTGTCTTTCATTTTGTTGTTTGGTCGTTGTGTCGTTCGTTTGTTTTGGTCTTTGTGTTGTCTGTTCATCAATTTTCCTCGTCATCATATTGTCATTTTTGTGTTTCTAGTTTTTGTCATCTCTATCCTTTTCTGTTTTCCCTTTAGAATAAAAAAAATATGAAAAAAATAAAAATAAAAAAATCACTAAATACAAAAAAAAATAAAAATTTAGAAAATTCAAATTGAAAAATGAAAATATAAAAAACTAAAATATTGAAAATACAAAAATCTAAAAGTAAAAAATCAAAAATCTTTTTAATTTTTAAAAGATTTAAATTAAACTTTAAAATAGATAAATAAGTAAAAATAAATAAAATCTTTTTATTTAAAAGAAAGAATTTTAAATTTTTAAAATGGAAAAATTATAAAATTAAAAGGTTTATAAACAAAATAAAAATTGAATAAAACAAAGATTTGAAAAGGACATAAAATTGGAAATTTTAAAACAAATAAAAATTAAATAAATTCAAAATAAAAAAATGAAAAACTTTAAAATTCAAAAGTGAAAAAAATTACGAAGAGTGTTCCTTCGAGTTTTAGGATCGAAAGGAACAATGGAATCAATTTTTTTTAAAAACAATGTTCATGTTCTGAAATAATCCTGAACCCGAAACCCACCAATGAGTAATTTTAAAAGGTGAAAATTAAAAGGATGTATTCTCGGAGTTCAGAATCTGGAATCGAACAAGACATTGAAACCAAGCGAATTAAAGGGTTCTGGGTGAAGTATCGTCCCAAATTCCAAACTTGCTTAGGCATGAGAAAATTGAAGTTTTCAGTCGGGTTTCAGATTTTGGAACTCAAAGCGAACTCAACACCAAAAAAATTGAAGGTTCCGGGTTCCGGAATTATTCCGATTTCTGACCCCAAACAGTAGTGAAAAGTGAGGAATTAAAAAGACATTCCTCTCGGGATTCAGATTCGGACCAATATTGGGAATAGCCAAAATTTATTGTTTACGAGTGAGTGCCAATCCTGCTCCCGCC
The DNA here is from genome assembly GCA_007115665.2 of Sequoiadendron giganteum. Taxonomy (NCBI): domain Eukaryota; kingdom Viridiplantae; phylum Streptophyta; class Pinopsida; order Cupressales; family Cupressaceae; genus Sequoiadendron; species Sequoiadendron giganteum. The sequence goes on from CM021101.1 coordinate 518,282,185, forward strand.
TCCGACCTGGGCAAAAACAATGCACAGAGGCCGTGTAGGGTTTGACACAATGTCTCAGAGAAATTTAATCTCATGGAGATGAATGCAAAATGGGAGAGCACACAGATTGCAGTATGGAATGTCCCGAGGCATTACAAAGAATTGTGATCTCATGGAACACATTATTACAACAAACAGTATAAAATGCATCAAGGAAATGTGGTCTCAGGAATACCATAGTTGCTGAAGGCGCACAAAATGGATCTGATGAAAGATTTTCAAAACTTTCAAAGCAAATGCTATTGGCAAGTGTAAAGCTAAATCTCCGCCAACATCCTCCCCGTCTATGCCTTGATGATAGGTATCATTGCCTTAGAAAAATATATGCAGAAAATGAATTTCCAAAGCTGCTTTTGAAATGTTATTCCTCAATGCAAAGTAATATGGAAATCGATGATTGCAGAATGGGATAAAATTGAATTTGTTAAAACGGCCTCTAAAGCTTTCAAATGGATATGCACAAAATGTGAAGCCCAAGGGACAAGACACTGTTTGTAGAAGCCTCATTGGAAACATCGCCTTATTGATGCCTCAATAGGAAACGTTATTGTGTGAAGTGAAATTATTGCAATTATAAGCAAATGGCAATGCATAGGTAGGACGGGTGAACTGTTCAAATGCTTCAGTGAGATATCATCTCATGAATAGCATGATTGCTAGATTTACACAAAATGTGCTTATTGAAAAGTCTTCAGAAACCCTTGCGAAAAGCTCAACAAATATGGAAGCGTGGGGTATGGACGGGCAATTTGACTGTTTGATAAAATGCCTCAAAAGGTTTTATGGAATTTAATATTTTCCAGATCTGTACAAAATGGATTTGATCTGAAAGGGTTTCAAAATTGTTAAAGACGTGCATACAAAATGTGCAAGCATATATTGCGGGATATGCACGAAATGCAAGACCTATGCAAATCGTTTAATGTATTGATTGCGAAATATTTGTAAAATGATTTGTTTAAATGTTTAGAGACCCTGGAAAACATGAATGCAAAATATGTGAAAGCAAAATAAAGAGGCAGCCAAAAAACTATTTGATCGAATGCATCAATGAGATCTCGTTTCAAGCCATTTTAAAATTGATGGTTACCAGATCTGCTTAATATGGATTTTGCAGGATAGGCATGGAGCGAATTTATTAAGAAGCATAAGGATTTCAAAACTTTCAAAAAAATGCAAGTAGTGGTGGTAGTCGCTTCCTGAAAGGGAAGATATGAATGCAAAATGGGGAAGCCACGAACTATGTGTACAAATACATAAAAAGGAGAACTTATCTCATGAAATGCAATGGTAGCAGGGTTGAAGCATTTGTTTCAGAGACATCTTCTCATGAAGTTGGAGCTGCAAAATTAAATGAAGAAACATCTGAATATCCTTCTGTTGGGGAAACCACAAGAGCAGATGTTAATCATACAATACTGGAAAGCAAAAGCAGAAAAGGGGCTTGGTCTGAGATATTCAAGAGGAATGCACATCATTTGCCACAATTTGATCAGAATATGCAACAAATGGAACAAGCTGAGCTTTTATTTTATCACCATTTACAATAGGAGCAATAAAGAACAAAGTGGCCTTGATATCCCTAGTTTATAAAAGATAAAATTCAAACTGGAAATATCAAAGGATTTGAAGGGATAAATGAAATTGACCCCAATGTATTGTCACTTGAAGAATGCGATGTACTCATTCCTGCTGCACTTGGGGGTGTTCTTAATAGGGAAAATGTTAGTGAAGTGAAGGCTAAATCTATAATCGAGGCAACAAATCATTCCACAGACCCTGAAGCTGATGATATTTTATTAAAGAAAGGAGTTCAATTGCACAAAGAAAGTGGGTGTAGGAACTTAAAGGTTAAACTGGTATCTTTGGGATCAAGGGGCAGGCAAAAACGGGATTTTAAATTCTCACGAAATATCATTTTATTGTTGTTTTATTTGTTCAGAAGGGGATTTAATTTTGTTTCAATTACATAAATATCAAGTTTATTCACCTTTAATTGGAATACATTAGATTAATTAATTAATTTCAAAAAATAATTATTAATTGATTAATTTTATAAATTAGTTAATGTGTTTGGATGATTTACAGGTGCAATGGTCTTGATTTACAAAATGCATGCGAAAGGGAAATTATTGAAAAGACTATCAAATTGGGAGAAAACTGAAGACTTGACCAATAAAGCTCACTAAAGTCAACCAAAGTCAAGTAAAGTTGAAACATAAAGTTTTCTTTGTGAAGATGACAATAAAAACTATTGTTGCATGTATTCATTTAGAGGGGAATTATGGAATCATTGAGCTATTTATTGTTAAATCAAGCTCATTTGAAGGGGTTAGAAAATTAGGAAAATCAATTAGGCATCTTAGTTAGAAGTTTTAGCTAGTTTAACAGTAGAGTAGACAATGGAGTTTTTTGCATTTTTAGTTCATCGAGTGGATTTGAAGACATTGGTTTCTATACACTGGTGAATTTTTCTAGAATTATAAATGCTTCTTATCTTCTTCACCACAGTAGAAGTGGTCGAACTTAAACCTGCTTCATGTTTTAATCTAGAATGGTATTCGTTTGGTTAATCATTTGATTCGAAGTTTTTCAAAGAATGAATAAATTTTGTCTTTTCTTCAGTTTGATTTGTAATAGATGATCTGCAATATGTTAATGATTTTTGCATTGTGAATGAATGCAATCATGTACTGGTTATAGGTTGATTTATTCTATAGTTTAATTTACGTTTCCTTGATGAATGATAGTCCTAGTTAATTAAATGAATCAACATTCCTCTTTTTCTTACATCATCGATCTATCTTTTTCTCTTTTTTATCATTTGGTTAGAATAGGTTTATATAGGAATTCAATCTTGCATCAACAAAAAATCTCAATAACCAACAGACCCCTTGAATATTACAACCTCATTGACCACTCAGCAAAACAAAAACGTTGTGACCCAACACCCAAGACCTTGGGATGTGTTTGATTTAACGATCATTCGATTCTTTTAGGAGAGGTAAGGTGATTATATCTTGCTTGCATGTTGCTGTGTTAATTTGGTCATCAACAAAATTGGTGCTAGAAGGAGGGCTTATTGAGAATTCTTGGTTGGGTACATGTTAGAGTGGGTTGGATCTTGGAAAACTCAGCTCTGATAGGTAGCCCTTTATGTATTCCCAAGATTCTTAACGAAATTCCTTATCACATGCATAATAGGCTTCCATTATTTTCCCTAATAGTGGACAATTTGCTAAAGATCATGCAAAGATTTGCAAGGATTTGATGGGTTTTCACCATATTCGACATGACGATACTGCGTGTCAATTATTTGTCAAAACACTTCAAGGTACAACATGGAAATGGTATCTTAATCTTCCACAAAACTCTATTTGTTCATGGATGGAGTTAGAAATTTTATTTGTGGATCAGTTTGACCCTTATGCACGTGCATAAGACCCATCATTTGAGTTTGTAACTACGAAAAGGATACCACTAGAATAAAATTACCAGTTCAATCATAGGTTTTTATTGATGTATCAATGAGTTCAAGCTTTAAACATGGTTATTAATGATATATGCTGAAGGAACATTATTATTGGGGTTTGAATCCTTCGTTTGCAGCAGAAATTAGATGTTGTTGAGAGGTTACCTCCCTACATGATGCATCAAACAAAGCTCTCTTATTGGAACAGGCTGCACATGACGTTAGAACTTTGAGTAGCCAAAATCAAGATTATAATACTCGTGTGCTTACAAGATGCCATCCTTTGCAGCCTTACGCTACTTTACCCACCATCCCTACCCAAATTCAATCATTTTAACCAAGCAGCTACAACCTTCCTAATCTTTCAAACACCACATTTTCCAACACTTCAGATCAGGCCAGTTCCACACAAGATCAATTTTGGAGATGGGATTCATAAAATTCAATCATGAAGGTAAGTGTTCCACCTCCCAATGAAGTTTTTGTGACTATGTCATCTATTTTCAGTCACACTCCAACACATAATGCATTAAATCATGATGAAGTTGTAAGCAAAGGATTAGACGAACAAAGTTATCATCTTCATGATTTTGAGGAAAAGCATGAAATAGATTTAAATTTAGAGCATAACGGAAAGCTCAAGTTAGAGTTTGATCTAGTTGAAGATGCAAATATTAATAGTAGAAGTAAAGAAGCCGAGGCATCAATATAAAACTTTTGTCACAAGAAATCAACAACTAAAGAATCTCCTTCTAATTCTTTGAACACTCATTCCTAGCAAGATGCACAACAAGGTGAGGGATAGACAAAGGAACGTGGTTCATGTTGGCTATAGATATCTTGCATATGCAAAATCAATTAAGAGAGAAATTGGAAGAATTAGGAGATCCAAAGCTATCATAACTCGCTAGGCCAAATGGTTGTAGGATACATTAGACAAATCAACACTTTGAGATGGATTGCCATGTTTTCCTTGGTAGAATGGAATTGTATTTCAGATAATTGATCACTATTGAAGAAATACTTATGGAAGATCCATGGAACACCTGTCCACTCAATGAGGGAGATGGAACAACTAGCACACATGAAGATGATAATGAATCCATTCAAAACAATGAGAGTAACTTCAAGAGGATGTATGCCTCATTTCCATCATTTAATGACCTTGAGCCTTGCATTAAAATGAACTCTATGTGTGGAAAAGTTTCTTTACCTTGTGTAGATTTAATAGGTGTGGAAAATGAACTTACTAATGTATTCACAGATCCCTGCATGATGGTAGAGAAGGAAGAAGCATCCTTCAATGAGTCGATACAAGGAAATGATCCTACTGATTTGAATGATGAACACATAGAAACAAGGAACAACATAGCTATGAATGAGGTTGTAAATGGATCTCATGGTGAAGGAGAAGAAGTTGAATGCAAAATTCATTCTTCAAAGGAGGGAGATCAAATGGATGTCTAAATTAGTCAACAAGGAACGCATGATGAGATTCAGTTGAATGAAGCAAAAGAATGCCAAAATGATGATCAAGAGGCTACCCCAAAAATTGAACACTTCAGCTCGATGAGGAAAACGAAATGGGGAAGTATCTTCTTGATTTTGATTTTGTTCATAGCTAAGCTATTTGAGGAAAATCCTAGCTTATCATGCATTAATGAATTTGACCTTAATGGTGGTAAACTTGATGCTGTCTTGTACGTTCTTTCTGATGATATGCAAAAACATGAACTAAGGAAGTGTTATCTTGGCTTTGAATCCATGTATTCGAATGAGTTGTTCGAAGAAAATCCTCATTTGTCGTGTACCAGTATCTTTGGCATTAATGGTGATGAGCTGGATGTTGATTATCAAGCTCTTGTTGGTGACATTTTTGAAGAGAGTGTCGAAAGTAATGCTTCATATCAGGTGGAAGTGGGTTTGTAGAATTCACCAGCTGACAATGGAGATGATTTTCTACTCAATCAATCTGTGGAGATCAAAGGAATTTGGGACTCCACATCAAAGTGGAATACAAAAATGTTGGTACATACATATTTGAGCTACATAATGAACCTCACTTTATGTGATCTATCGCTTTAAAGGTCGAAGCAGGTAATGATTTAACTGATGATGTCTATATTTTGGAAAACATGATTGAAACTGACAATCCCAGTGAAATTAAATATACTAGTTTGTTGTTTAATACTAATGTCGATAGTAACAAAGTTATGGATGAAAGTTTTGAACATTGTTTTGAAATTTTGGATAATTATGTTACATCACTAACAAATATCCTTTCTTTTGACATGCATGTACCTAAACATAATGGGGTGGTGTTTCATGAGATGAGACCTCGTGAGAAGGAAGTCGTACAACATGAGTCCACATTAGCAATTGAAGATCTTCTAAATCAGGTGATTTCTTTTCATCATCCTATGTGTTTTAATGATTGTCAATTTGATTATGATGTTAGGGATAATAAAATATGTTTGTGGGTAAATCACGACAAGGTTGAGAACCCACAACTATTAATATTTCAAACTTTATACCCTTAGAATGAATTTATTGCACTTAAATTTATATTTTTGAGTATAAAGATAATTTTTCTAGGTTTAGAATCCTACCTAGTAAGTTAACGCTTCTACACATAATGAAAAATCAGTCAAGTGGATGTACATGTTTTCGTTGTTTTTGTGTTTTTTGAGCTTGGTTTAGAGTTGATTTAAAATTAGTATTAGTTAGGTTTCACTTTAGATTAGTTGGTTCTCTTTTTGGTTTCTTCTGTCAGTGGTTTTCTTTTTCTTTTGGTTTCTTTTCTTTCGTTCTATTATTTTTCTTTTTCTATGTCTTCTTGTTTTTGTTTTTGGGTTTTTTGTTTTGGTCTTTGGTTGTTTGTTTGCTAGTTTTTGTTCTTATTTTCTATTTTGGTTTTGTTGGTCCATCGTGTCTGTGTGCTTGAGTGTTATGCTCCTCTCTTTTCTTGTCTATTTATTTTCCTTCCTTCGGGGATTCCTCTCATTGACAATGGAAATTGAGTTGTTGTATGAAAGTCATCCCGAGGGGTGAATTTGTTGAGAGTTTTCTATCTATATTTTCAAACACTTGATCAGTTAATTACATTAAAAAATTTGGTTTACCTTCATCCATTTCTAACTCAAAAATGTTGGCATGAATTAGAACTTGGTGCATTATAAAGTTTCTAGGAGTCATTGAAAGTCTAGCACAATCTGCACATCTTAAGAAATCCATCAGTTAGTTTACATCAGGTGGGGTAATTCTATTCCAAGTGAAAAATCTAAAGGGTTACATTTCTTTCATGATGTCCACCATGGTTCTCAACTTGCTACTTAAGCTTCACTGCTTGAGGATTGAGGGAAAACGAGAAATTACACTTCAAAGGAATAAACATCTGAGAAAAAGAGAAAAGAAAGAAAATTTGAAAATGAACTCAATCAACAAGGGTGATTCAACTATCTCTACTGGGGCTATGGACGCTTGGCTGGCTATAGAGAAATGTTTAGAGAGAACCAAAGGTATCTCTGTCAGAGCTATAAACACATGTTTGGTAGCAGAGCTATGCCCAAGATTCATTGTATGTTACAAATGTAACTCAAAACTATGTAGCTTGGGTAGAGTCTATTCCACTTTGATCACAACAATGCTTATGAAGGGGAATGAATCATTTGCACATACAAACATATTTCAGTTTCATCTCAAACCTTTGAGATGTCTTGGTTTTGTATTGTGGTTACACTTCTTAGGTTGCCTTGAATGAGTGTAAACTTGATATTTTGGGTATTTGGAGGATTGCATGTTTTAAAATTCTTAGATCATTTCCTAGCCGAGTCGCCATTTGTTATGCCTTGCATACGCACCCCAAATTTTTTCTTGAAAAATTTGGGGACCCCCTCTGTTTTCTTTCATTTTTTTGGTTTATTTTGCTGTGGTTTTTGCTTTGTCATTATCATTTCATCTTTTCCCTCTTCACTTGTTTCAATTTTCGTCTCTCGTTTTGTGTTTGCTATCAATCTAGTCTTTTCCTAGAGTTGTTCACAACCCCCAAACCTTGCTTGTTTTCCTTTGTCGGGCTCGAGTTTCGAAATGAAACTTGAAATTGTCCTCGAGAGAGTGTTCAGGTTCCATGCGTTGTTCTAAATCCAACCTCCAGTTGTTTTCCTTTTCCTTGTTTGTTTTGGAATTGAACGTCAAACTGGAACCTACACTTTGAACATCCTTTAGGTTCACATTTCAGGTTTTGTCTCGATTCTGATCCCCATCGTATTCCTTCGCCTTTGCCTTGTTTCAGAGTCAGACTTTGGACTGGAATTAGAATCTTGAACCTCTTTGGAAGGTTCTTGTTCTTGGTTCCGACCCGATTCTGATCTCTGCTTCCGTTTGTGTGTTTGCCTTTCGGGTTCGGGTTTTGGACTAGAATTGAAACCTTGCACCTTTTGAAGGTTCGTGTGCTAGGTTCATTCTCGATCTCGATTTCTGCTTTGCCTTCGAGTGTGGTTTAGGTTCGCATTCCTTGTCCGATCCCGATCCCGATCCCTGTCTTTTCATCAACATATTTTCACTTTGTCGTACCATTTCTTTTTTGCTCTTCATTTTCGTTCTTCGTTGTTCATCTTTGGGTTTTGTGTTGGTTTCTAGGTCGTCACATTACTTGCTTTTTGTCTTCATTTTTGTGTCATTTGTTTGTCTGATTTCATTTGTCATTGTCTTTCATTTTGTTGTTTGGTCGTTGCATCTTTTGTTTGTTTTGGTCTTTGCATCATTTGTTCGTCGATTTTCCTCGTCATCGTGTCGTCGTTTTTGTGTTTCTAGTTTTTGTCGTCTTTGTCCTTTTTTGTTTTCCTTTTAAAATCAGAAAATACAATAAAAAAACAAAACTATAAAAAAAATCACAAGACACAAAAAATTACAAAATTAAAAATGAAAAATGAAAAATATATATATATATATTGAAAATACAAAAATCTAAAAAGTTAAAAATAAAATCTTTTATTTAAAAAAGGGATTTTAAAGTTTTTAAAATGGAAAAATATAAAATTAAAGATTTTAAAACAAAATAAAAATTCAATAAACAATTTCTTTTAATTTAAAAGATTTCAAAGGTCATAAAATTATAAAATTTTAAAAAAATAAAAATTAAATAAATTCAAAAACTAAAAAAGTGAAAAACTTTAAAATTCAAAAGTAAAAATTTTTTTACAAGCAGTGTTCTTTCAGGTTTCGAGATCGGAAGGAACAATGGAATAATTTTTTTTTTAAAACAATGTTCATGTTCTGAAATAATCCCGAACCCGAAACCCAGCAATGAGTAATTTTAAAAGGTGAAAATTAAAAGGATGTATTCTTGGAGTTCAGAATCTGGAATCAAACAAGACATTGAAACCAGGCGAATTAAAGGGTTTTGGGTGTAAGTATCATCCCGACTTCCGACCCCGCTTAGGCATGAGAAAATTGGAGTTTTCAGTCGGGTTTCAGATTTCGAAACTCAAAGCGAACTTAACACCAAAAACATTGAAGGTTCCGGGTTCCAGAATTATTCTGATTTTTGACCCTGAACAATAGTGAAAAGTGAGGAATTGAAAAGACATTCTTCTCGGGATTTAGATTCGGACCAATGTTGGGAATAGCCAAAAATTATGGTTTACGAGTAAGTGCCAATCCCGGTCCCGCCTCTAACCTGGGCAAACACAATGAACAAAGGCAGTGTAGGGTTTGACACAATGTCTTAGAGAAATTTAATCTCATGGAGATGAATGCAAAATGGGAGGGTGCACAAATTTCAGTGTGGAATGTCCCGAGGCATTACAAAGAAATGCGATCTCATAGAACACATTATTATAGTGAACAGTATAAAATGCATCAAGGAAATGTGGTCTCAGGAATGCCGTAGTTGCTAAAGGCACACAAAATGGATTTGATGAAAGATTTTCAAAACTTTCAAAGCAAATGCTATTGGCAAGTGCAAAGCTAAATCTTTGCCAACATCCTCCTCGTATGCAAAAAATGAATTTCCAAAGCCGCTTTTGAAATGTTATTCCTCAATGCAAAGTAATATGGAAATCGATGATTACAGAATGGGGAAAAAATGAATTTGTTAAAACGGTTTCTAAAGCTTTCAAATGGCTATGAGAAAAATGTGAAGCCCAAGGGACAAGGCATTTTTGTAGAAGCCTCATTGAAACATCACCTTATTGATGCCTCAATAGGAAACGTTATTGCGTGAAGTGAAATTATTGCAATTATAAAAAAATGGCAATGCATAGGTAGGGCGGGTGAATTGTTCAAACGCTTCAGCGAGATATCATCTCATGAATACCGTGATTGCTAGATTCACACAAAATGTTTTTATTCAAAAGTCTTCAAAAACCCTTACAAAAAGCTCAACAAATATGGAAGCGTGGGGTATGGATGAGCAATGTGACTGTTTGATAAAATGCCTCAAAAGGTTTTATGGAATGTAGTATTTTCCAGATCTGTACAAAATGGATTTGATCTAAAAGGGTTTCGAAACTGTTGAAGACATGCATACACAATGTGCAAGCATATATTGCGGGATATGCACAAAATGCAAGACCTGTGAAAATAGTTTAATGTATTGATTGTGAAATATTTGCAAAATGATTTGTTTAAATGTTTAGAGACCCTGGAAAACATGAATGAAAAATATGTGAAAGCAGAATAAAGAGGCAACCAAAAAATTGTTTGATCAAATTCCTCAACGAGATCTCGTTTCAAGCCGTTTTAAAATCGATGGTTACTAGATCTGCTTAAAATGGATTTTACAGGATAGGCATGGAGCGAATTTATTGAGAAGCATAAAGATTTCAAAAATTTCAAACAAATGCAAGTAGTGGTGGTAGTTGCTTCCTGACAGGGAAGATACAAATGCAGAATGGGGAAGACACAGACTATGTGTACGAATACATCAAAAGGAGAACTTATCTCATGAAATGCAATGGTAGCAAGGTTGAAGCATTTGTGTCAGAGACATCTTCTCATGAAGTTGGAGCTGCAAAATTCAATGATGAAACATCTGAATATCCTTCTGTTGGGGAAACCACAAGAGCAGATGTTAATCATACAAGACTAGAAAGAAAAAGCAGAAAAGGGGCTTCGTCTGAGATATTCCAGAGGAATGCACATCATTTGCCACAATTTGATTAGAATATGCAACAGATGAAACAAGCTGAGATTTTATTTCATCACCATTTATAATAGGAGCAATAAAGAACAAAGTGGCCTTGACATCCCTAGCTTATAAAATATAGAATTCAAACTGGAAATATCAAAGGATTTGAAGGGACAAATGAAATTGAGCCCAATGCATTGTCACTTGAAGAATGCGATGTACTCATTCCTGCTGCACTTGGGGGTGTTCTTAATAGGGAAAATGTTAGTGAAGTGAAGGCTAAATCCATAATCGAGGCAACAAATCATCCCATAGACCTTGAAGCTAATGAGACTTTATTAAAGAAAGGAGTTCAATTGCACAGAGAAGGTGGGTTTAGGAACATAAAGGTTAAACTGGTATCTTTGGGATCAAGGGGTAGGCAAAAACGAGATTTTAAATCCTTACGAAATATCATTTTAATGTTGTTTTATTTGCTCAAAAGAGGATTTGATTTTGTTTCAATTATGGAAGTACCAAGTTTATTCACATTTAATTGGAATACATTAGATTAATTAATTAATTTCAAAAATTAATTATTAATTGATTAATTTTATTAATTAGTTAATGTGTTTGGATGATTTATAGGTGCAATGGTCTTGATTTACAAAATGCATGCGAAAGGGAAATTATTGAAAAGACTATCAAACTGGGAGAAAATTGAAGACTCGACGGGCCTGTTTAACATGATCTCCAGGAAAGGATGCTAATTTATGTAATGTGAAAGGGTGAGCTCAAAGTCAAACTGGGAATTGCAATCACAAATAAAGCTCACTAAAGTCAACCAAAATCAAGCAAATCTAAAACGAAAATTTTTCTTTGTGAAGTTGACGAGAAAAACTACTATTGCATGTATTCATTTGGAGGGGTATTATGGAATTGATGAGCTATTTATTGTCAAATAAAACTCATTTGAAGGTGTTAGAAAATTAGGAAAATCAATTAGGCATCTTAGTTAGAAGTTTCAACTAGTTTAGCAGTAGAGTAGACAATGGAGTTTTCTGCATTTTTAGTTAATCGAGTGGATTTGAAGACATTGGTTTCCATACACTGGTGAAGTTTTCCAAAATTGTAAATGCTACTTTTATACTTTACCATAGTAGAAGTAGCCGAACTTAAACCTGCTTCATGTTTTACTTTGGTATGGTATTCGTTTGGTTAATCATATGAATTGACGTTTTTCAAGGAATGAATAAATTTTGTCTTTTCTTTAGTTCGATTTGTAATGGATGATCTACAATATGTTGATGATTTTTGCACTGTGAATGAATGAAATCGTGTATTGGTTATATAGGTTGATTTATTCTATAGTTTAATTTATGTGTTCCTTGATGAATGATAGGCCTGGTTAATTAAATGAATCAATATTCCTATTTTTCTTACATCACTCATCTATATTTTTCTCTTTTTATCATTTGGTTAGAATAGGTTTAGATAGGAATTCAATCTTGTAGCAACCAAAAAGCTCAATAACCAACAGGCCCCTTGAATATTACAACCTCATTGACCACTCAACAAAATAGCAATGTTGTGACCCAATACCCAGGACCTTGGGAAGTGTTTGATTTAATGATAATTCACTTCTTTCAGGAGAGGTAAGGTGATTACATCTTGCCTGCATGTTGCTTTGTCAATTTGGCCATCAACATTAATTTGTTTTCTTCACGCTAAACAAGAAAATAACTACTGGGTTTTTGATAGTGTTTGTTCACATCACATGACTGGTGATAAGAGTAAGTTTGTTGAACTTGAGAAATATTATGGAAGCCTAGTTAAGTTTGGAGATGATACTGGTGCTAATATTTGTGGGATAGGTTCAACTTGTTTTGATGGCAAGCATAATACTGATGATGTATACAATGTTAAGGGTTTAAGGCATAATCTCTTGAGTGTTGGAAAAATGTGTAGTAAAGGATATAATCTTGCGTTCGAGGATGAGAAATGTGAAATAAGGAAAGTATCCAAAACAATGATTGCTGCTAGAAAGAAGTCTGAAGGAAATATTTATCAACTTAAGGGTGCAGATGGACATTGCTTTATGTCTCAGGTTATGACATCAAAGGATGTGTCATATGAATTTCTGCATTATGGTAAGAATCAGTGTTGTACAAGTCGTGAGAGATTTACGAAGGATTATAAATCATGTTAATACTTTTTGCAAGGATTATCAGTTTGGAAATCAAAATAGAAGTAATTTTAGGTCAAAGGAGCAATCCACTACTGGACTACTAGATTTGATTCATACAGATCTTTGTGGTCCTACAAGGGTGAGAAGTCTACAAGGTGATAGGTAGTTTATGCTTTTGATTGATGATTACTCTAGATTCACATGGGTTACTTTTGTTATAGAAAAATATGATGCATTAGACAAATTCAAAGCATTCAAAGCTATGGTTGAAAATGAAATGGATATGAAAATAAAATGCTTAAGGTCTGACAGAGGTGGAGAATTCACCTCCAATGAGTTTAATATGTTTTTTTAAGCACATGGAATAAAAAGACAGTTGTCTGCTATGAGAACTCCTCAAGAGAACGAAGTTGTTGAAAGAAATAACAAAATGGTTCAAGAAGCTGCTAGATCAATGATTACTGAGGTAGGTCTACTGGAACTTTATTGGAGAGAATCAATTCACATTGTTGTTTATGTGTTTAACTAAGTTCAAGAAAAAGCTAACAGTACTAGGACTCCCTATGAGTTGTGGTATGGAAAGATTCCTATTGTAAAGTATTTCAAGGTGTTTGCAATTAGATGTTTTATCAAAAGAGGAAGAAAATTTAGGAAAGTTTGATGCAAGGTGTTATGAGGGTATCTTCATTGGATACTCCCTTACAAGCAAAGCTTACAGATGCTACAATAAAAGGTTGAGAAAGATTGTAGAAAGTACAAATGTCAAGGTTGATGAAGCATTGAAGAATTCAATTGAAGTTGATGGCTATGTATCATATGAGCCTGATTACAAAGAAGTAGAAAAAGTTGTGGAAGAATAGGAAAACAAAAATGAAGAAGAAACACCGGTGGTGTCCCCAAAGACACCTAAATATGTGCAAGAGAATCATTCAAAAGATCAAATAATTGGAGACAAGAGAAAATGAGTATTGACAAGAAGTAGAGTTGTTGCTACTAAAATAAATGTGTGTTTACTTTATGAAGTTGAACCTAAGACAATGAGTGAAGCATGTAAAGATGAGCATTGAATGAGAGCAATGGAAGAAGAACTTATTTAAATTGAGAAAAATCGAACCTGGGAATTGGTTCCTAGACCCACAGATAAAAACATAATTGGATCAAAATGGGTATTTAGAAACAAGTTGAATGAGAATGGAGAAGTGGTTAGAAATAAGGCAAGGCTTGTGTGTAAAGGTTACTCACAAGTAGAAGGTATAGATTTTCAGGAGACCTTTTCTCCGGTGGCTAGGATGGAAGCTATTAGTATGTTTTTTGAATTTGCTTCTCATAAGGATTTTAAATTTTATTAGATGGATGTGAAGTCTGCATTTTTTTATTGTGAGTTAGAATAATTTTTTTACATGGAACAACCGAAAGGATTTTAGTTGTAAGATCAATCGAACATGGTCTGTAGATTAAAGAAGGCTTTATATGTATTGAAGCAAGCTCCTAGAGCTTGGTATGCAAGGTTGGATAGATATTTGATTCAACAAGGTTTCAATAAAGGTATGAAAAATAGCAATATTTATTTCAAAATTGAAAATGATAAAATATTGATAGTGGTTGTATATGTTGTTGATATTATCTTTGGAGGAAATGGAACAATGTGAAAAATGTTTTCTGAAGAAATGCAAAAGGAGTTTGAGAAGTCTATGTTTGGTGATATGAATTTCTTTCTTGGGTTGAAAATCAATCAAATAGAAAAAGGGATTTTCATTTCATAGTCGAAGTATGTAAAATAAATGATGAAGAAGTTTGGAATGGATGCTTCCAAACTGGTATGCACTCCTATGGTGACTAGCTGCAAATTGAGTAAAGATGATGATTCACCTAAGGCTGATCAGAGAAAATACAGATCTATGATTGGAGGATTGATGTATTTTACTGTTACCAGACCGGATATCATGCATGCAATTTGTCTTGTGGCTAGATTTCAAGAAGATCCTAAAGAAACACATGTTGCTATTAAGAGAATATTCAAATATTTGAATGGAAATCTAGATTATGGCTTGTGGTATCCTAGGGATATTGATTTTACACTAAGTGCTTATATAGATGTAGATTGGGTAGGTTTTTTGATGATAGAAAAAGTACAAGTGGTGGTGCATTCTTTATTGGTTTCAAATTGGTGTTATGGTTAAGTAAAAAAAAAGATTCAGTTTCCTTATCCACTGTAGAGGATGCATATATTGCTACAACATATTGCTGCACACAAGTTTTGTGGATGTGACATACATTGAAGGATATCAGAGTAATGTATGATTATCACACTTCTATCTTCTGTGATAATGCAAGTGTAATTTACATTTCAAAGAATCTGGTGATGCTCTCAAGGATAAAACACATATTAATAGGGTATCAATTTTTGAGAGTGAAGGTTGTGGAGAATGAAGTAAAGATTGAGTATGTACCTACAAAGGATCAGGTTGCTGACATATTTACTAAGGCTCTTCCTAAAGGTACTTTTGAGTATCTCCGAGGGAAGTTAGGGGTTATTGACCCTCCTTTCTTGAGCTAGATGCATATGGAGATGCACCCATCTAGTGGATCTATGGATCTTTCTTCTGGACTGATGCTTGGTGGCTACCTCTCAAGGGAAGTAGGTAGTGTCTTTTTTTTCCATTGTGCAATTGTTTGGGTGTACTCCTAAGGGGGGGAATTCTGTACTGGTAATGCTCTTAATGTCAAATGGGAAAAGAATGTAAAATATATTTTTCCTTTTCCATTGATGTCAAAGGGGGTAAAAGTATCATGTGAATTTTTTTATCTACTTAGGGGGAGAGAAAGTGAGATAATGAGAAAGTGTGTTAAGAGCTATTGTGTTGTCTTTGATGGTTTTTCACATCATGTGTTGCCATCAATGACAAAGAGGAATATTGTTGCAAGTATGAAGGTGTTGTCATTGATTTCAACTAGTTATCAATTGGTTGTTATTGTCATTGATGTCATGGAAATAGGTTATTGATTGTATATGTCAAGGATATTGATAAAATTGTAATAAAGAAGGTTTGCTGGTTTGGTTTGGGTTGTGCTCCTAGATGTGTTTCTATGCTTGTGTGGTTCAAACGTATTATTCATGGTTGTTGCTAGTTGTATCCAAATTTTGGGTCTCTAGATTATTGTGCAGTGCAAGATATCTTCACCAGTATTTGACTATGCAGCTTGATGTGTTTGGCCAAGGTCTAGGAGAAATGTAGTTGCTCCAAATTTCTCCATATTCTAGTTTTAGGACTTGTAGTTTTGAAAGTAAGCTGATAAGGTCAAGTTCAAGTGAAATTCATTTTCTGAAGAGATTAGATTGAGTTAAGGTTGTGTGTGCTTAATTGTTTTATGTGTTTTACATTGATATTGGCCAACCTTGTGTTTAACACTACTCACGAAGCTTATGGAAGCGTGTTGAAGTGTGTTGGGACTTATTTAGGTCCTCATTAAGTATATGTTTGGGTTGCCCTCATTATAATTCCACCATATAATGTTTTGGTGCTGACCTAATTTGGATTTGTAAATAAAAATGGTGTGTGGCCAACCGGATGAGTTTCAGGGTTGAAGAAGGTATAAATATAAGTTGAGATGTTTGTGAAAGATGAATACAAACAAGATAGATGAAAGATAGATGTGAGATAGTGTGTGTGATGCGAATTAGAGAAGATCAATGTGAAATTTAACTGTCGAGTTTTTGGAGGCAGTGAGTTGAAGGTGTACTCTATCATTCAAGCATGTCTACAAGTGTGAGCGAATTGTGGTGGAAATATTTGTTTCATTGAGATTTTTTTCTCTCTGTAACAAATCTATTATATCTTCTTTGTAATTATTTGGTAGTGAGCCCTCCATGTGGTTAACCCTCATTGGACAATGAGTCCTATTTTGGACAAGTAAGTCTCGTTTTTGCAGTGAGCCTTTGTATTCAGTTCTAGAATTTATTTATTTTGTGAGCTAATCCTCACCATGGTTTTTCCCTTATTGGGTTTTCCACATAAATTTGGTGTTATTGTGTGTATGGTTTTGCTTCTTTCAGTTTCTTCTTTTACACTTAATGATTAATCACATTAGCAGAGCAAATGATTTGTGAATGGTAATTGATCTAATCTTTGGTGGAAGTTTTAAAGGTTAAAATTGCTACAACTGATTCACCCCCTCTTAGTTGTCTTGTTCAACAAACATAACGTCTTGGTTGTAAAACTAAGTTCCTTTATTCAACCCCAAGAAGATAAAGGTTGAAAACCATATTGTACTAGTTGAGATCATTTTAACAACAATAATGGCCTAAAAATTCCTCCACTATGTGATATATAATCCTTCTATAATTGCAAATAAGTTATAGACAGAGTTGGGGAACATTGAGAACAATATATCTATGGTTGGAAACCACATTCCAATTGGTTCTTGGCTTATGTTTGTAATGTCCCGATCAAAACAAAATTTAATTTGATATACTTTAGCTCATTTCTAATATTTCTAGTGAGCTAAGATAAGCATTTAGGAAATATATTATTTAATATTTATTTTGGTCTTACTATAATTCAAATTTGAGAGATCGAGCCATTAAATATTAAATATGTTTAATTTTATCCCAAGGGGGAGCATTGGGATTTTGAGGAGGCCATTTATGACTCCTTAAAGCTAATTTAATTTGATTCTTGGTCATGGGATAAGTGTTGTTATGACCAATTTTAAATGGGGAGTTACATACTAATTTTAGCTAGTAGTTATGGGAGTGCAAATGAAGGAAATTAATATCTATTATTTCCCCAAAAATGAGGCTTTTGAATCATCCATATATTGTTGAAATCTTCATTGTGTGCATTATCTCATCTTTTTCAATACAAAAACTTTTTTGAATTGTTTGAGTACTTGTATTCTTAGAGTATATTTTGTGGATGAAAATCCATTGTTTTCTGCAATCAGAGGACAAAAAACCTTTGGTTCAAGAGGGTGATCTCATCCAAAGATTGTAGTGGAGCTAAGTGGAATAGTTTATGCAAATTTTAGTTAGTTTACAAGTTTCTAGGTGTCTTTCATGTGGTTTGGTTTCTATTATTTTTCTATTGTTTTGGTTGTTGTTGTAAGTGTTGTAGCTCAATATTTTCCTACCATGCAAAGTTCAAATATTCCATTTTTCATATTTGTGGAAAGCTTTATGTAATTTGGTACAAAAATTGCCAAAGTTGGGGCATTATAAGCATCTTGTTTGTTGCAATTGTGTGGAGTTTTGAGCTCAATTTTGTTGCAATGTTATTTTGTGGTTGAAAGTGTAGTACATTTTTTTGTTCTTAAGAGAATCTAGACACCTCTCTCAGATTTGAGGAGATTTTAATATATTTTGGTGCAAAAATTGTTAGATTTGGGGGTTTTGAAGGCATCCTATTTTCAATATTTTTGTGTGGGTTTGGTTCAGATAGCTTTCAGTTGTGTTGGTATTGTTATTATTGTTGTTGATGTGTATGTTATTATTACAGATTTTGTAAGCAATTTTTAAACCTCCAAAATCAATAATTGAAATGGAGTTATTTATGTCATTCTATAGTTCATATTATTGAAACAAAGCTATCAATGGATGCTTTATTTGATGGTATTTTGAAATAACTATAATGTTGTTGTAGTTGATCATTTCCAAAAGTAAAAATCACGTGTATATGTTGTGGTTTCAATAAAAAAGATCAACTTTCAATCAATTTGATGGTATTTTGCAATAATTTTAATGTCTTTGTAGCTGATCATTTCCATAAGTAAAAATCATGTGTATATGTTGTGGTTTCAATAAAAAAAAGATCTCAATCAATGGAGGATATTTCAAGTGTTTTTGATGAAAATTTCCAAAGTTTGATTTGATTATTTTATTGAAAATTGGATTGGAATCTTGCAAAACCTAATTTAGTATTTTAAAATATTAAGTTTATTGGATAAATTTTTTTGAGAATATTATAATAGTATCAAAGCAAGATATTCCCAACCTATATGTTGTTTTAATGATTGATTTCTTCCAAGTGATAGAGAAATTAGATATTGGAAGAGAGAAAAATAAATTACAAGAAGAAATAATGGTAGATAGGAAAGAGAGAGAGAGAGGCTAAAGAAGAATTAGTTGGAAGCAAATTTGATTAATGTTACATGAGAAAATATGTCTCACAAATATGATTAGCCTAATGTTACAATTGATGAAGAATAATCTAGAGCAACTCAATAATAACAATGGAGAAGCTAGAACTTTAGGAGGAAAAAACGATGACCAAGGAAAGGGAAAATAAGTCAACACAAAATTAAGGGGTTGGATTTGTAGATAGACCTTTCAAGCCTACTTTTATTTGAAGATAAGTTATTTTAGAGGAGACTCAAACTACATTTCAAGAGGATATCTGTTCTTGCTATGTAGAATACAAAAGAATCCAAATTGAAATCCAACAGGCCATGACATTGAAAAATTGCATGACTATGAGGAAGGATAAAAGTACATCCAAGCAAGAGCCTAGATTGCACCCAAAACTAAAGGATTTGGAGCACACTTTGGGAAAATTGACTCTAATTTTGATGGATTTGAGAAAAGTATTGCAATGGAATGGTTAAAAAATTAGATATTTATTTGTCTCTCAACCCAATTGTAGAAGATAAAGCTATCAAGTTTTCTACTCTTCATTTTGAGGGTTCATGATAGGTTTACCATGAGTTGATTACCTAGGGTCATGATCTCATCCAAACATATGATGAGTTCAGTAAGAGATTAATTGAAATATCTGATAGGAAAGATCTTGAAGTGCACTTTAGAGAGTTATCTCAACTCAAACAAAGAAGTAATGTGGATGATTATGTTGTTGATTTTAAAAATATTTCTATTATGGTAAGTGATATTATAAAGAAAAGGATCATTTTTCCTTTTATAAAAGGGTTATTTGAATATCTTAGGGAATTAGTGAGTCCTTTTAATCCTACATTTTTGTATGAAGTTATCAAGAAGGCCTTTGATTTGGAAGTGTAAGTTTCTCAAGAGAAAAATTATTCAAGGCCATCATTGTGGAACAAACACATGGGAATCATCTAGAAGAAATTATTTCCTACACCAATACAAAATACTTTACCTTCATTTTCAACAAAAAAGGTTGATGATGAGACAATGAACACACTTAGAAGGAAGAAGCTATGTTTTTCTTATAGGGAGCTATGGACTATAGGTAATAGATGCCTTGGAAAAGAAAATGTTAAGTCTCAAAATCACTACTCCACTACCTAGAACGAATTATTCTCACAAGGCCATGTTATCATGTGGGTAAAATAGATCATCAATAGAACAATGGAGGATTTTAAGCTAACTCAACAAGAGTGGGTTATATCTTTTGCACTTCGAGCTCAACTTGAACTCAAGAGAGTATTCCTAGGGGTAACTTGGATAAGTCTAAAATCACTTAAGATAAAATAAAATTATATAAAGGATAGTTAAACCCAACCTATCTAATTAGCCCCCAATATTGTCATTGGACTAAATAATTTAGCTATCAATAACCTCTATATAGTTGATAATATACCTTGGAAACATGTGCAAGTTGGGAAAAGCTTCATGATTCATAGATAATGGTTTTCTTTCTCCTTGGAAACAATGGTACCATGAACTCACTAAAAGGGACTAAAAACAAATGATTTTGTGAATCTATTTGATATGGATGAGAAGAGCACATACAAGAGACTAGTGCTTTATCCTAGGCAACAAAGTCACAATCAACAAGGAGAAAAACATAAGGGAAAAACAAAATAATATGATAGATACTTATATGAAGAAATCAATGGATATCATTCAAATAGTTATCTACTTAGTTACCCATTACTAAAATACCAAAAATTATATGGAACCATACAAAAGAGTTATTGTAACTCGTACAACAAAATTAAAATTCTATTAAATTACTTTAATATTAATTACATTCACAACAACAAATGTGTTGAAGAAAAATGTCAAGTTTGATATATTCTCTAAGTTTACATACACAACAATGCAACATAACATAATTGATTATATTACAAAATTCTTATAGTAGTATGTCAAAACCAATGTGCCCCTATACCTATTCTTTGATTTTTTGCAACTTTTTTCTTCTTATAATTATTCCTCTACTCTCCTATACCATCCAAACATACTAAAAAGACACTTTTCATTCCAATAAAATCTAATGACAAGAGAAACCTTATGGAAAATACTATATTAGTATTTACTCGACAACTAAGGAGGATTCCCCTAAAACAAACACATCAAATTGATAGGAAATTAGTTGCAATAACTTCAAGTGGTTGAAAGAGAAACACTATCAATGTAGGTAGATGAAACACGAGCACGACCAATAGTAATGAAAATACATGAATTTGAAATTTGTATATAAACATTGGAAGCACCAAAATACCACTTGACATCAATTCCTAGTTGGTGGACGAATCAATACCATTAATCATCATGAAAATTCCATGAGAAGTAATCATAAGCCAAATTCATAACATTCAAATCAATCGTGCTTCAAAAAATCATTAGGAACTTGAAACAACACATTGTGGGACTTAGGAGGCCATCTGAATAAATGCAAAAAAATGGGTTACAAATGCACTAGTGGGAAAACACCCCTATTGGGTTCATGCAGGAAGTCCAAGTGAAAATGCATCTAAAACCTTCAAAAATACATATGGTTCACATCATATCAATTTCAAATTATCTCCTTAGGATTTTCAGTCTTCAACAATCTCATGTGGGTCAAGAGGCTCCATCTGGTAATCAACCTTCAAGTGGAATTGATAGAAAAACCAAGTGCATGTACACATAAAAAATATGCCTAGTTCATATGGAAAGTTTCACAAATGATGTCAACAAAGGATGGTGTTAGCCTGACATCAAAAAAGAGGGAGGGGATGAATTGGAAAGATCAAAAAATATGATGTCATAATGATGTAAGAAGGGTGGGATGATGTCAACATGACATCATCCAGGTATGTATGCAGGGAAATGATATGGAACAAGATTGTGAGCAAAGTCATTTGAGCAAGATGAAGAAATATTAGAAATGTGAAGATCAAATGAAGATGAAAGTTCCCAAGAGGAAATGATACAAGAGGGTACTCCCCTCTACCCACTAACTCAAAAGAAAACAAATTCATAGGCAAAAATTTGTTGCAAGTATGAATTTTTTTGGTGGTGTTGCCATTAATGTTGTATTTGATGTCAACATAGTTCATAGTGTTTTTAGGTGGTACATGTATAGTTGAGATATTTTGGAAGAGTTGAGAGTACATGGAGCTATATTTATGGTGTTGAAGATGTGCTGATGTCAATTGCTTTTGAGAAAATTAACAAATAATGAAGATAGTGTTGTGTGTGTGTTCTGAGTGTGCTCCAATAATGTGCTCTGCATTTCTTCTGTGTTGATCCTATGCTTGTATGGATCTTTATTATTGTTTATGAGCTTCAATGGATAATATATCCTAAGTTTTAGCTCTTGGGTTGATGGAAAGTGAAAGATGTGTTCACCGATGTGTGAACCTGTTTGGCAGAACTGTTTGTTTGTGGATTGGGAGAGATGTCTCTGCTTCGTAGTCTTCTGGTGGTTTGTATTAGATCTTGTGGATCTAGAAGAAGGTTAATATTGATGTTCTCTATGTTTTTGCAAATGTGCTTGTGGTTTGATGCCCTGGAAGGCTTTCTCCAGAGCTACTATGTTTGTCTGCACGGTCTGGTTGGACTGTTGGAAAGAGTTTGGTATATGGAAGTTGTTACAGTTGCCATGGATGTATCTGAAGGTTTCTAAGAAGTGTTCTAGTGTTTGGTGAAGCATGTTGTGTGATCCACATGTGATCATGTTGTTGTGGATGCATGTACTTCAAAGCTCATTGGTGTTTTCATTAGGTTTGGCTGACCTGGTGTTTACACAATACATGGAGATTATACATCGTTTAAGGAAGAAAGTGATTGATCCAAGATGTTGTTTAGGTCCTAATTAAGTTTGTATTTGGTCCACTCTCATTATTATCCACCGTGGGAATGTTGATTCACCGACCTTATTTGAATTTGTAAAAAGAAGAATGTGTAGCCGACCTTGGAGAAAGTTTCTAAGGTTGAAGGTGGTATAAATGCAAGTCAAGATGTTGTGAATTGGAAGTGTGATGGATGAAGTGTGAAGTGTGTGAAACAAGTGAAGAAAGTAGAGTGTGTGAAAGTGAATCAAGGAAATAGTACTTTGATGTGTGAGATTCCTGAAAGTAGTGAGCTGATGGTGTCTGCAATCCTTTGATCAAGCTACGAATGTGTGGAACCTATTATGGTAGCTTTTCTATTGTATTTCTTTGTTTGTAGGTAGTGAGCCTCCTTCTGGATAGTGATTCCTATCTGTAGGCAGTGAGCCTTTATATTTGGACAACGAGTCCTTTCTGGGTAGTGAGCCCTCTGACAACAAGCCTTTGTATCCGGTATTGCATTACTATTATATTGTAAGTTAATCCTCACTGTGGTTTTTCCCTCATTGGGTTTTCCATGTAAATCTAGTGTCTCTGGTGTTTTCTTTCTATTATCTACATTTCATGTTTTTACTTAATAATAGATTAGAGTTAAAGTGGAATTGATTAAGGTCAAAAGTAAAAGTAATTTGGTACAATTGATTCACCCCCCCTCTCCAGTTGTCTTGTGCATTTCAATAAACTTTGCCTCAACGATAAAACATTGATTGCAAAAAACCTTGATTTTTATTGACTCAATTACAAATTACAAATAGTTGGCCTCTCCCAACATACACACAATCTACTCCCACTCTTACATAGGCACTCCAATTCCTACTTGGTCCTTGCTAATTTTCCATCGTTGTTCCACTAATCTCTCCCTCTTTTTGTTCCCTCAAGCTCTTGTTTTTTCTTAGATCTCCCTCATCCATCCCTCTTTTTTTTCCTCTCCCTCTCTGTTTCATCCTCTTGACTTCCTCTACTAAACTCCAGTCTGGTATGACTATTGAATTTTTTTTACGTCCATACAATGCTGGCCCCAGATCATGGTAGAGATCTATGGTCCATAATCCATCCCACAGTCCTTCCAACCTTCCTCCACAAATATCATGAGGCAACGATCACTCAACACAACACTCACTAAAATACCGTCGACCAGGAATCTTGACCGTTGTAGGCCAGTGGAAATGGTTAAAACTCCAGCTCCACGGGACCATCACAAAACTTTCGACCTCCCAACTATTGGCCATGGGGGTGCAGTTTCCTCGTGACACCACAAGTAGGTGACACAAATCTTCACAGGGTAGCAGTGTCCTTGCCCTATTGTAGCCATTGATAAAACCCATCGTGGGGTAGCAGTATCCCCGTGCTACCACAACTACTAACAAAAATCCAACGTGGGGTAGCGGGTTCCCCAAACTATCACAGGTGCTCATACAACCTACCTTGAGGGTGCGGTAAAGGCTCCTAGAGCATGCAAATTTGGTATCAATATTGAATATGCCCACCAAGTAAGAATGCAAAACTAGAAAATATCTACAGAAAGAAAATGGTTTATTTTTTGGGTAATGAGGATAATCCTATACACTCGGGATGCTCTTGCATCAAACACGCTGGGTAGAAAGATTGTGAGAATAGGCTCACAATGGTGGAGTTGAGTGATAGAACCACTCTTTGAGATTGTAAACAATTTGTAGCGAACTCAATCACTATAACAAGTGCACCAATTTATCCCCTTTTTCTCCTCTTCCAACATCTTTTTGGAATACTCACCATCTTCAGGTCCAACAACACTCCAATTCATCCTTCCTTCCTCTCGTGGACTCATGTCCACCAAGAACCGTCCTCCTCCGCCAAACATCGTCTATTATTTTCTTCTCATTCATGGGATCCAAACCACTATAGACCAACCACCTCCACCAAAATCTTGCAACATCCTCCATAATATCTACTAACAAATATGCAACATCTAAAACATGCTCTTGTCTTCTATCCAACACACTTTTTACTACCACATATGAAAACAAAATAACATCACACAACTGATTTACCTCATCTGCACTCATAGCTAAAACATCAAAATTCACTGTGATGTCTTCCACCTCCTTGCCAACTACAACTTTTTCTCTTCGCCTTTCACTATGACATCTTCACTGCTTACCTCAATCATTTCTTCTTCTCTCGTCATGCCTTCCTCATGAAATGTCTCAGCTACTACTTCTTCTATAGGGGCTTCTCTTTCATCTTTCTTTATCGAACTCAGGCTGCAACACTCTTCCCCACTGTCCTCTTTCTTCATCTCACTCTTCTTCACCACTTTTCTCTCATTCTTTTCAACACAATTTCCCACTTCTTCTCGAACCATCTTTCCCACTTCTTCAAAAACTATCTATCCAAACTTCTCAAACATTTCATCCTCCTCTTTCTCTCAATACTACTTCCAAAACAGTATCTGCACGAGTCTCGTCATGACCCAACCCCTTTTTTCCTGCTGCAATCACTTCTTCATCCAAAAAATCCCTCCATATCTCCAAGATATTTTTCCAAACCAATATGACATACTTCCCATCTACAACCACCAAAAAATTAGAATCAACACTCACTACCTCTATAGGTTCCCTCCTACAACAAACTCTCACCATTATCCTCTACCTAGCAAGATTCTAGAAGATGCACCTTCATGGTCTCTTCTACCTACTTCCTCTTAGTGGAATAGATTTTCACACCTTCTACCCAACCTCATCTCTATTGGAGGACAGTCAACACGATTCCCACGGAACCATTAGCCTCTCAAAGCTTCTTCACTCTTCACAAAATCTTCACCCACGGTCCTAGTGGATACTCTCCATACTCAAGATTACAAGCTCTGATACCAATTGATGCAAGAGGGTACTCCCCTCTACCCACTAACTCAAAAAAATTAAAAAATTCATAAGCAAAACTCTACCTCAATGATAAAAATGATTGCAAACAAACTTTATTTTTATTGACTCAATTACAAATTACAAATAGTTGGCCTTCCATGGCCTCTCCCAACATACACACAATCTACTCTCTTTCTTACATAGGCACTCCAATTCCTAATTGGTCCTTGCTAATTCACCATTATTGTTCCACTAAGCTCTCCCTCTCTTTGTTCCCTTGATATCTCGGCTCGTTCTTAGATCTCCTTGATTCGTTCCTCTTTTTTTCCTCTCCCTCTTTGTTTTGTCCTCTTGATTTCCTCTGCTAAACTCCAATCTAGTATGATTGTTGAAATTATGTTATGTCTATACAATGTTGGCCCTAGATAATGGTAGATATCTATAGTCCATAATCCATCCCGCAGTCCCACCAACCTTCCTGCACAACTTTCATGGGGTAGAAGTCACTCAACACAACACTCACTACAATATCATTGACCAAGAATCTTGACCGTTACAAGCTAGTAGAAACGGTTAACACTCTAGCTCCATAGTCATTGTAGCACCACTGACCTCCCAAATATTGGCCATGGGGGTGTAGTTTCCCCGTGAAACTATAAGCAGGTGACAACTCTTCGCGAGGTAGTGTTGTCCCCGCGCTACAACAACCACTGATAAAACCCGTCACGGGGTAGTGGTATCCCCATACTACTGCAACCAATGATAAAACTCTAGTGTAGGGTAGTGGGTTCCCAATACTATTGTAGGTACTCATACAACTTGCCACAAGAGGTTTAGTAAAGGCTCCCAAAGCATGCAAATTTGACATCAACATTGAATATGCTACCGAGTAAGAATGCAAAACTAGAAAAATATCTACAAAAAGAGAATGATTTTTTTGGGTGATGAGCATAGCCTATACGCTCAAGATGCTCCTGCATCAAGAAAGCAATGGAAAAAATGAAGTGAACCAAATATTTTCACATGAAAGAAGTTCACTTCAAAATTATTGCAAATAGGGAGATGGCATAGGCATTGCGAGAATATGGGCTTCATCTACTGGTAAGGTTTTACTTAGTAAAATTTTGAATGTGCTTGCAGTAACTTGGAGGGCAAGTGGAATACGAGAGAAAGGTTGGCATGTGGAATTAGGTAGGTTCACATGGAAATTCCCACAAATGCTCAGTTGCACAAGATATTCCCATAAAGTGAGAGATTCTAAGTGAATCGGATAGGAAAGGCTGCAAGGTGAAGTTCAGATGGAATAAAGATTTTTGCAAGTTTAACACGGTCAAAATTTTAGTGCATGCTTTGTGGGAAAAATATGGTGAACTATATCTTTTGGGAGATTAGTTCAAAACTAGAAATTTGTAGGTAAACCATCTGAACATGGCATGTGCACTTGGAAAGGTAAGTTCATTTAGAAATGCCCGTAAATAAAATATGTTCATATTTCTCAAAAAGTGGAAAAAACTAAGTGAACTAAACATTTGAGCTGAACATTGGAGCTTTAGTTGGCCATGAAAATAATGTAAGACCTATACTTAGCATATTTTTTCACCATTCAAAACCTATTATGGAAATTTCCAACCCAATAAGATATTTACGAGAGAAATGAACTAAATTGCACCTTGAAGAGAAAATGACTTAATCCAGATGGAAAGGGAAAACCTGCAAGACAATAACTTTTTCCCCTTCATATTTAAAAAAAAATTAGAAAATAACTAGATTTTTCATGCTTTATCTATTGGTGCTAAGAAATTTTGACAAACCATGACCCATGAAGTATTTATCAAATCAGTTATAAACCTAGGAAAAATGAATTAGGAAAAAAAGGGGAAGAGAATCAAGAAAAAAGGGAAACTATAGATTTGAGTCCCAATGGTGGCTCTAGTTGGGAACATGCACCTCTTTTAGTCACACATGATATTAATATTTTAAAGACAGCTAAAATTTACCAAGGAAAAACACCATCTTGATCCAGAAGGAAACAAGATTACACGATGACAAAATATAAATAATTTTTTTATCATTGACTCACCAATTAAAATTTATTGAACCACATCAACTATGAAAAGTAATGCTTCAGATGTTTTCCATGCACATACAAATCCATTAATTCATCCTCAATGTCCATAAGATGATACACATTGAGCTCATACCTCTCAGCTACTCCATAAGGACCAAGCCACAGTGGGTCAAAAATTTCATGTCTCCCTTTATCTTCATACTTGGTATTCCATATCAAAACCAAATCACCAACTTGTAACTCTCTTGGTGATGTCTTCTTATCATGCAAGTTATCTATAATCTACTTAAGTTGACCACTTCTTTTATGATTTTATCTTTGTAGTTCATCCAACTCAACTAAGATGATAACCCTATGTGATATTGTATCACACTGATCTTCACCAACATCCTACAATAGTTGATATATATGTAGCCTCAAATTGATAGTAATAATTTCCTCCAATCCATAAATTAAATCAAACAAACCACACCCAATGGCCTACTTGATTATAACTCTACTGGATCAAAGAGAAATCTTGAGCATCTCATCCCATCTCTTTTCATTTTGATCTAAAATCCCTTTGTTGATCTTCATCAAACTTTTATTGTTGGACTCAACTTGTCCATTACTATGTGGATGATAAGGGGAAGAATGTACTAAGTCAAAACCAAATATAGTAGAGATTTCTTGCCTATCCATTGACCTAAAACACATATCATTATCAACAATAATTTTGTTTTGAACCCCAAATCGGGTCATGATGTTGCTGATTAGAAAGTCTATTACCACCTTGGATGTAGCATTACAAGTTGGAACAACCTCGACCCACTTAGTGAAGTAGTTCATGGCTACTAAAATCCACTTAGACCCATTGTTGGATTTTTTTTGTATTTCCCCAATGAAGTCAATGCTCGATTGCTGAAAGAGTGCTTCAACAAATGAAGAGCACCAAAAAACTTCAAATTTCTTGAGAGTTTTGACAAGCATCACAATTTTTGATCATCAGGGCAATATCATTGAATAATGAAGGCCATAAAAAACCTACCCTTATAATTTTATTTGCAATGGTCTTGGCCTTATAATATCCCCCACATACACCATGGTGACATTCCATGCATCACTTCATCAACTTGTGTGTTGTCAAGGAACTTAAGAAAAATACTTTAGGTTTCTCTACATCAATTTACCTTGGCGGCACATATCTATATGACTACAACCTAAGTGTTCTTCTTTTGACCTCATCCATGAATAGTGGGTAATTCATGTTTGTCAAATAAAAAAATACATTTTTGTACCAATGATCCTCACACAAGACATATTCAACAACAACAAGAGCATTAAAATTTACCTCATTTACTTCTCTTGCTTCCATATTAGAATTCACCATCATCTTGGAAAAGCCTTGACCTCTAACAAGCTTAATAGTATGAATATCTATGTCATACTCCTAAATTTTATTTTTCTGATGACATCTCTTCCATAAAGCTTCCTGCTGCATGAAGATATCTTTCAAAATTGTGTGGTACATATACAACTATTTTTTTACCAACTAGGTAAAATCTAAAGTTCTTCACAATTCTTACCAAAGCATAAGCATGATTTTCCATCATTGAATATTTTAGTTCAAGTTCTTGTAATGATTTTCTAAAGAAATTTATAGGTCACTCATATCCGTCTATCTTCTTTTGTAACAGTACAACAAAAAATGTATAAAATGATGTAAAAAAATAGTTGGAGAGGCTTATATTAGTTTGGGTTTACCAATATAGGGGCCTTAGTAATAACTTTCTTTATTTTGTTGAATGATTCAATTGGTTCTATACTCCATTATATTTATTGTCCCTTTTTGAGCATCTTTGCTATGTCTTTGGTATTTTCAAAAAAGTTAAGAATAAACCTCCTAAAAATGTTGATCTTCCCAAAGAAGGACTAAATTCCTTTCAAAAATTTGGGTTGAAGGATGAGGCTAATAGACTTGAATCATTTAAATTCTATCCTTACTCCTTCCTTCGACACAATGCATCCTAAAATTTTACCTTCCTAAAAGAAAAACTTGTATTTCTTGGGATTCAAAAAGATCTAAAATTTTAGACATCTTTCAAAAATTAATTTGAGGTGTTTGCAATGCTCACCTCTCCTTTAAGAATATATTTAGGCTATCTTGGTACACAACCATGATCTAGTCAATGAGACTAGCAAAAGTGACGTTCACTACTCTTTAAAATGTCAAACCTATATTCTTCAATCCAAATGGAATCCTTATGTACACATATGTACCCCAAGGAGTAGTGAATGTCTTGTATTGCTTTGATTCCTTTACAACCATTTGATTGTAGCTTAAAAACCAATCCATCATAGACATTCGTTCTAATCCGGTGATGTTGTAACAAGTGGTCCTTGCATGGAAGAGACTAATTATCCTTAAGATATTTAAGGTCAAGGTTTCTGAAGTAAAAATACAACCTTATTTCTCTATTATTTTTCTTACCAAGAAAAGATTAGACACCCACTCAAAATGTCAAATGACATATGATTTTTCCCTCTTTCATCTTCATAAACTCCTTCTGCATTTAGTGAGAAAGGGTAGGGCTAATAGGTCTTTGTTTTTCCCTAAATGGTTTAACATCAGGCTCGAGAATAGTGTGTTGAAACTGTAGCGTCATAAATTGTCACCCTTGACATTTTCACACTATGTTTTGCTCCCCCTAAATTATTGAGCCTAAT
This sequence comes from Sequoiadendron giganteum, assembly GCA_007115665.2. NCBI lineage: Eukaryota > Viridiplantae > Streptophyta > Pinopsida > Cupressales > Cupressaceae > Sequoiadendron > Sequoiadendron giganteum. Next base: position 518,312,623 of record CM021101.1, read on the forward strand.
TAAGTCCCTAATTTCCTAAATTATGCATTCTATAGCTTATTTTTACCATTTTCTAAGAAATTTCAAGCATTGAACAAATATATTTATTTAATGTTTTTCCCCCGACACCTACAATCCTAGAAAATAGGGCTAGGACTGGGATTCCCTTGGGTGTCTGAGCCCCCCTATTTTTTTGAGATCCAAATTTGAATATATTTATGTCGACATTTTAACATTTGAAATTCAAATTACAAATGTCGGCTATTGGGATCTAATTTGCAAGAAATTGAATAAATGCTTATAAATACCTAGTTATTGCATCATTGCAAATCTAACAAGGGGAATTTATGACCAAGAATTATTGTCAAGAGCAATATTTCAGAGTTTTATTGCAGAAATTCAAGATCCAAGCATCATGCCAAATCCTATGTGAGTTCTTATGTGTTTATGCTATCATTGTTTGTGAAGGCTAACCCTTGTTGTAGGTCTCCAAGAAACTCAAGCAATCAAGCAAACAAGATCCAAGACCTTGAAGTGATGTGTATGACTTTAGTCCATCAAGGAAGCCATTGAAGGGTGGTGAGTTGCATCACTTTGTTGATTCATAATTCCTTCCTATTAATTATCTAGTTTTATAATTGACATTTCCATTTTGGAAGTGGAAACATTAACACGAGGTTTTAATAAGGAAAGCCCCTAAATGGCACAACATTTCTTCTCTTGTTGAATGTGCAAATTTCATGTTTGAAGAGGATTGAGGGTGTAAGGAAGCTAAGGTAGCAGAAAAAATTCCTACACTAATCTTGAGAGGAGGATGAAGCAAAACTTTAATAGATCCTTAATAGTTACAAAAAACTTAAATAGAAATAAACATAAATATCATGCATACCACAACATAGTGATTTATGTGTGGAAAACCCTTTTGAGAGAAAAACCCCACACTCCAAAAGCCGACCAATATATTATTCAAAAATTAAAAAGATTACAAAATACTTGCAGAGCAAGCTTCTTACAGGAGTATCACCAACCAGAGATCCAGAGGCAACATGAATGCTACCAAACTCTCAAAATACATCACAATACATAGCCATAATATAATACCCTCATAAAATAGGGTTGCCTTCTAGGGCAAGTCAAGCTAATAAAATATCAACTGTTGGATCTAAGAGCTAATGATGAACAGTCTAGATTTACAATAATAAAATATAAATTAAAATTTCCTTTTGGGGGTGCAATCCCCAAGCCCCTGTCAAGGCGTGCTTCCCTCAAACCCCCAGCTAGGGGGATGATCCTCCCAAACCCCTCACGGGAGAACCCCTCACACCCCCCATCATCGTCGTATGAACAGTACCTTATGTATCAATAGTAACTTATGTAATTGCAAGGTTGAGAAACATTTCCCAATAGAAGGAAGCTTGAAGATCATTTGTTCATTGTTGCATTCGAATTCCAACACTTTTTCGACTCACAAAAACTCACCTAAAAAATTATCTGACAATGATTCGACAAGTTTGCAAGCAGAAACGAGTCTCAGATTTGACATCAAGGGGCTATAAAAATAGAGACTCCCTTGGGCACCTATGTCGTATTCTGATTGATACCAAATTTTTAGGATAGGTACACAACACTCTACCCTTCCCAGATCTGCCTACAAATCCTTGTTACAATCTGTCAATTTTTAGAAGCTTACAATTTTCATACTAGGGCACATATTATAATTAGGTTAATTAAATAAAATTAATTCTAATCTATCTCCAAGACCCTAAAAGATGCAAATCCAGGTCTAATTGGCTCACCTTCATGGTTGAAAGTCAATCTAAACACCTTGTTGATTTGCAACCTAATGTACTCTTGAAAAAGGAGTAAAATTAATCCTAAGTTTAGACAATAAACTTGCGGTCCCATTTTCCTATGTTAGATTTTGGTGAACCTGACATTTTGACATCATAATAACCTTATGAAATCTGAAGTAATTCAACCCTAGATCTAGGTTTTACATTGCATTATCTCGCATTGTTCATTTAGGGTTTCATTTTTGCATGATAAAAGACATAAAAATTCAAAAAATTGCATAAAATATTTTATCATAGCATTAAGGTTTATTTAAGTCATTTAGGTAAAATTTATATTGAAAATTGCATTCATAATTTTCATTTGTTGTTCAAGCATTGTTACACATTTTCATTTAGGTTACATTGTCTTAAATTGAATAAATTTCAGAGAAATATTGACTATCAGAATTGTTTGCACATAGACCCAGAATCCCTAAGTAGTCTTCTAAACATTCAAACTTTTAGTTTTTACCCTCCTATCCAAGAATGGGATGCCCTTGGGTGACTTTGTACTACTTATGGTGGCTTAAGAAATTTTTTTGCGTAGATCTCTGTCTTTGTCTTATCGGTTTGATTCTACTTGTTGAGTTCTAATTTGAAATTTTCAAAAGGGTTATTGCATGTGAAATAAAGTTGTCATTTTTGCTTAATTTATTGTAAATTTATAAAAAATTATTGCATTTCATTGTTGGAAACTATCAAATCTGTAGGATAATTATTTACATTTTTTGAAGCATTGCATAATTTGGGTAGATTAGTTTTATTTTTGCAAAAAATAAAAACCCTAGGTTGTTACAACTCATTACAAATTTGGAAACCCACAAAACAACAACAAAATAAATTCCAAATCTAGGTCTATAATTTTTGACATGGTTAGTCTTTGTCACTAGTGCCTTTGAGACTAAAATTTCAGAAAGAGACCTAGCATGACATAGACGCCCTAGGGAATCCTAGTCCTCCAAAAATTTTCCTGATATTTATAGAATAGATTGATACTTGTTAGTTTGAAAATTTGGAGTTTGATTTCTAGATCTATGTCTGTCATAGGTCTATAAGTCTATTTTCAATCCTAGTTTGACTTAACATGTGTAAACCTTGATTTGAATTGAAATTTAATGATTAATCTTGGGGAAATAATAGTCATCTGATCATATTAGATCTCTTTGTTGCAAAGGCGGTTGTTGTTGCACCAAAATATTGACCTATTAATGATTGATACAACCATTGGATTTATAAAAGATCCAAGATCGATAGGAAGTGGTTAAACCATGTAACGAATCCCAAGCACCATGGTGGCCCACATCGAGGAGACCAAGGGTGACACCTTGCAAAAATTCCCCCTAGCGCAAGCGAGGGATTTGAACCTGTGACCTCGGCTCTGATACCAATTATTGTAAAGGTGATTGTCATTACACTGAAAGGTCGACCTGTTAATTACAGATACAACCGATGGATTTATACAAGATCAAAGATCCATAGGAGGCAGTTAAACCATGTCATGAAGCCCAAGTGTCACGCTGGCCCACACCGAGGAGACCAAGGGGGACACCTTGCAACACTCTTTCCACAAGTGCATTATATACCTACCAAGCCCTTTAGTTGTGATGACTTTGAAATTTTAGATGATGCCCTTGGGGACTTCATCTCACCTAGATCATCCACTAAGGCTTCTAAAATTCCAACAAATGCAATCAATGATACTCATGATAATCATGGTAGATATTCTCATACTATCCATCATAATTGTGAGAGTATCTTAACACAAGAAAATGAAATCATTGACACATTTATTAATATCACTTTGCCTAATATTCATTCTCCTCCCAACATCTTCCCTACTTGTGAGAACACTTTGGTACAAGAGGATGAAATCATGGGCAATCATATTTATTCTTCTCCTGATACATCTCCTACTTGTAAAGAAGATATATTGGTGTTAGAGGATCCAATCATTGAGTTTCATGAGAATCTTGTTCGGATCTCTCCCAATAGTTCTCCTACTTGGGAAGATATTGTGGCACATGAGGATGAAATCATTGATAGATTTATTTCAAAAGATAGTAAGATTGATGGCATAGATGAAGATACTAAGTTGATATTAGACCCCCCCCCTCAAAAGAAGGTCATCAACAATTAGATAAATTAGTTGAGTTTATGAATGCACAAGTAACAATAGGATCAAATCTAATTATAGGACCTCCTAAACCCCTTGGACATATCTTGAACTTTGCAAAACAACTCACTAGTAAGCATGTGTTGCAACAACTAAGTTATCACATAATTTCTCACACATATAACATTACTCGATGTAGTTGTAAAGAATATGTTCTTGTTGAACAAATTTTTGGTACTCAAGAAAAAATATCCCTTTGGGACTTGATTCAAACATCTACATACCCTAGGATGCTCCAAGAGGCTTTAAAAAAGACTGATGCCCCACCTTCTATTAGACTGAATGATGTAGCTGCCTTATTTGATTGTATGCAAGTGAAAAAGTTAGATATTACACTCACTCAATATTAATTAACCTTGCTTGAGATCCAAAATAAATATGAAGCCTTAATGGTAAAATTTATCATTAATGAAATTGGAGCTAGGTGTACTCTCATAGACAATGGAGCATGTTTTAATAGTTGTAGCATTGACCTCCTAGATAAAATTGGTGTGGACAAGAATCTTATAGAACCCAATGATGCTAACATTCATGGATTTGAAAATGTTAATAAGTAATCATTAGGAATGATCATGTTAACCATTGAGGTTGGACCCATGGTTTTTCCTACCACTATCCATACCATGGCATAACCTCTTTGATACAACCTTCTCCTAGGTAGACCATGTATTCATGCCATGAAGGGAGTCTTGTCTACTCTTCACCATGAGATGAAGTATGAATATAATAACAAGACATACACATTTAAAGTAGATGAAATTTTTTATAATTCAGAAGTTCAACATGATCGTAACACTTCCAAATCTCTTAATACTTTTATTTCAACTTCAAAGGTAGAATCTATAAAAGTTGATGGTAATCCTAATTGTCTTTCACCTACAACAAAACTTTTATACGATGATTGGGGGCCATTAGATTTTACACCTTGTTTCAAAGTGGAGTCTTAAATCTCACCATCAAAGTCCAAAGAGTCAAATACAAATAATGATCATGCTAACAATTCATCTTCAAACACATATTTTGGGGATGATTTGGGTTGATTAGATTTTACACCCTCCTTTATGGGAGAGTACAAAATCTCACAATATAAACCAAAATAGTCTTGTGTTTCATTTTATAAACTTGGTTCTACATCAACATCACCCCATGGTGGTGATGGGGGCTCTTAAATTACCATCCCTCATGATTGGAAGATGCTTAACTTTAAAAAACTTAAAAAGGATTTGCATGCTCGAGAAGAAGCCAATCCTTCTCAAAAGAATGTAGATAAAATCTCTTCATATGAGTTGGAAGCATGTTATGGTCTTGGATACAAAATTATTTTTTAAACATGAATATAATGAAAACATGAAACAAAATGATAGGTATCAAGAGAAGTCTATACCATAATTTTCCAAGTAGGGTCTAGGTTTCCAAAATTTCTCCTCATCTTCATCTAATTCTTTATCATCTACTGTATGTATGACATCTTGTGATAAGAAAGCAATTTTTTCTTCACAAGGGAAAGAAATGTCACATCCTATTGATCAAGAGAGTATCTTGTTGAGGCTTCTAAAATCCCACCTGATTACTCTTCCTCCAAGAACATGAAATAAATTTGACAACAAAAACTCATTTTGTGCATATCATCAAGTGCATGGTCATTCTACCAATGAATTTCGAGCCTTGAGTAATAAAATACAAAATATTATTGTGGTGCTCTTCCTTGTGTTGATGCACCTAATTCATCTAATCAATAATTATCTTTATCCTATCGTGTTTCTTATCACAATGTGGCTTTTTTATATTTATGTGCTTTGATCATTTCCATTCATGGTGGTACAATATTAAGTGCATCCATATTTTTCATGGCAGAAACATGATAGTCCATGGTGTGGTTGTCCTTGTCTCTACACTTAGGGGGCAAGGATAAATAGTTTTGGGAGGCATGCCATCTTTTCAAGGATCCCTTATTCCCCTCCTTCTCCTTAAAATAAAAAAATATTAGCAAGTATGTTGACATTTTAAGAGGGGGTATACATTGGAATTATTTGCTTCACTTTGTTCACACGTGTTGGAATTAGTGGTGTGTTGAAATTGACATTTTTTATTCACTTTGTTCACGCATGTTGAACTTAGTGTTACATTGGCATAACATCTTGATCAATTTTTAGCACCTTATCAAAGTTATCAGGTAGTATAACTCTTGGTATGGTTGACATGGGTGCACACCTAGTGAATAAAAAACTTCACTAGACCTAGTGTGTTTCTCATTTTTCTACTTTATCTTGGGGGCTCACTTAGTGAATATTGGACTTCACTAGCCTATGGTGCCTACTATTTGTGATTCACCAAGCAAATATCATACTTTTCTATTGTGTGAGTCATGAATGCCTTAACATGGACACCTAGCATAATGCATCTTGCTAGCTAGCAGATCCATGTGGCTCATGAGTGATTTGGCATAACAAAATTTCTAGTCCTCATGAGAGAATTCCTTTATTTGATGGATGATGTTTGGTATTTGAGACAACTTAAGATTGAGGTCTCTTTGCCTTTCCGACTCAAATCCCATTAGTAATAACCTTGTTTTTTGTTGTGTCTTCTTCGTGTTTTTGTTGTGTTTGCATCATGTTTGTGTTGATTTTATTGTCATTTATATGTCATGTTATGTCATGCATTTTTATCATGTATGCTTTGTGTTTTCAACATGTATGTTTGTGTATGTTGTCTTGCTACATTTCACTTCATGTGTGTGTGTGTTTCATTGTCCCTATGTTGTTTTGTCATAGGATCTTGGATCCTGAGGGCTTGCACACTTCCCCTAGATTCATAGTCATTCTATCTCTTCAACATTTAAACAATCGGACCCCTCTTGACATATATTTTCTACTTCAATGTGAGTGTGAGCGTAAGTTAATACTCTCACTAAAGTGGGGGCTAAATGTAGCATCACAAATTTTCATCCTTGACAATCTCACACTATGTTTTTTTCCCCCTAAATTATTGAGCCTAATTAAGTCCCTAATTTCCTAAATTATGCATTCTATAGCCTATTTTTACTATTTTTCAAGAAATTGCAAGCATTAAAAAAATATATTTATTTAATGTTTTGCCCCCGACACCTAAAATACTAGAAAATAGGGCTAGGAATAGGACACCCTTGGGAATTTGACTCCCCCTATTTTACCAGGATCCAAATTTGAATATGTTGGTGTCAACATTTTAACATTTGAAATTCCAATTGCAAATATTAGCTATTGGGATCTAATTTGCAGGAAATTGAATAAATGCTTATAAGTACCTAGTTATTGCATCATTTCAAATATAACAAGGAGAATTTATGAGCAAGAATTATTTTCAAGAATAAGTTAAGAGTAGAATTTTAGATTTTTATTATAGAAATTCAAAGTCCAATCATCATGTCAAATCCTATGTGAGTTCATGTGTGTTTATGTTATCATTGTTTGTGAAGGCTAACCCTTGTTGTAGGTCTCCAAGAAACTCAAGAAATCAAGAAAAAAAGATCCAAGACCTTGAAGTGATGTGTATGACTTCAGTCCTTCAAGAAAGCCATTGGGTGGTGAATTGGAACACTTTGTTGATTCATCATTCCTTCCTATCATTTATCCATTTTTATCATTGATATTGCCATTGTGGAAGTAGAAACACTAACACGGGGTTTGACTAAGGCAAGACCCTAAATGGAACAACATTTATTCTCTTGTTGAATGTGCAGATTTTAAGTTTGAAGAGGATTGAAGGAAGCTTGACGATCATTCATTCATTATTGCATTCGAAGCCCTACACTTTTTCAGCTCACAAAATCTCACCTACAAAATTATCTGACAATGATCGTGCAAGTTTGCAAGCGGAAATGAAGGTCTCAAATATGACATTAGAGGACTACAAAAATAGAGCAAGATAACCCTACAAGGACAGAGACACCCTTGGGCACCTATGTCATCCTATTCTAAATGATAACAATTTTTTAGGACATGTACACATCACACTACCCTTCCTAGATCTACCTGCAAATCCTTTTTACAGTCTATCAATTGTTAGAAGTTTGCAATTTTCATACTAGGGAACATAGTCTAATTAGGTTAATTAAAAAAATCAATTCCAATCTATTTTCAAGGCTCAAAAGGATCAGATCCAGGTCTAACTGAATCACCTTCATGGTTGAAATTAAATCTAATTGCCTCATTGATTTGCATCCTAATGTATCTTTGAAAAAAGAGAAAAAATAATCCTAGATTTAGACATTAAACTTAGGGTTCCCTTTTTTTATGTTACAAAAACAAGTCCTCTCTATAAACTTTCATCTCATCATAAGACCATGCAAATAATTTTTTGAATTTATGCAACAAGGAGATGAGCATTTTCTTATCATTATATTTGAGCCTCTTACCAATGTAAACCATGGTGGGGCTTTCAACAATGCCTAAATTTACTCCCTCAACATCATCTTCATAATTAATTTTATTTATTTATTTACAATGATCTCCACTATCAAATATCTTTTCCAGAGAAAGCAACCATACCATTTGGGTATCGTATTTGTCTTTAGTTGTATTATTTTTCCCAAATAGTCTTTCTTCTCCTTCCATCTCAACCATTCTTTTCCAATCTATGACTTGATTTTCAAATTCATCATACTATTTAAGAATATGAATATATGTTGGTTGTCAAAAAAATCGAGCAATTGTATATGTTGTTTGGTATGGTTGGTCTTGTTGAGAATTCCACACTTTGTTGCAACAAAGGAAGATATAAATTTAAATTGTATGTGGATTTTGAAAAAAAAGAGCACCAACCTCTAAATTTATATTTTTATCTAACCTTTCAATTCCAATGGAATCAAACAATTCCACGTTATCCCAAACAATGTTTCTATATGATTTGAGTTTATTTTCTTTGACTGCATATGAACCCTTTACCTACTAAAATATCAACTTAGAATCCCTATGAATATTGAGGCATCTGATACCATTCTTATGAGAAAAATTCAACCCTAGTAATAGGGCTTCATATTAAGCAATATTATTTGTGCATAAAAATGTTAGTCTAGAAATTTTTTTGTCTTTCTCACCCTAGTTTGGATATATGAACACAATATCAACACCATTTACTTCCCTTGAGAAGGCTCCATATAATAACATGGTCCAAAGAACTCTTTCAAATTTTCATCAACCCTATTTATAATATGGGAAACCACTTCATCAAAAGTCCCAATCAAGTGATAAATGCTAGCATCAAACAATTTTACCTAATCAAGGACTTGTACTTGTTTTCAATATTATCTTGAATTCTTGGCTCCCTATCCAACCTCACATCTTCACCATGCAATGTGATTGTGGTATATAATAGATCCATTTACACACTTTTGTTGATAGAGGTTGCCCACTTGCATGACAACACCAATCCCCATTTAGGTGGAAAATTGACCACTACAACATCTTGAATACTTTATCTAGGTAAGTAGCCAGCCTTACTTCAACATCATTTTATATCCCAATGATGTTGAATTATTTAGATTCCATTGAAAAACAATTATTATAGGACTTCATTACTTGCAAGCCAAGATCATTCATTATCTCAAATGGTATGACATTACTTGATGCACCTAAATCAAGCATACAATTATGGAGAAGAAAAATATTAATGATTAATGTGGTATAAAAATGGCTCAAAGATTGGTTGTTTACAACCGATGCATGGAGGTATACATCTATAATATCTTCAATTTTTATCTTCTTGAATTAGAACACTAGCTAAAATATCTTTCACAAATTCAAAAGTAAAAGACATAGCTCTATCTCTATGTTTAGGAATTTTAAGAGCTTTAGAGAAAGGTAATGAAATTCTCACTTGAATCAAAATTAGTCCCATATCAATTGGGGTGTATTGCAGAAGAGGCATATTTGAAACTATGGTTAACACATTGGAATTTTGGATGCATGACACCATCCATCTTGAAGAAGAATTTTTTTGTGCATTTATAACCTCACTCTCATTTTGGGCGCTAGTAGGTACTTGGTTTTTTGCCACTCCATCTTTACCAAAATATTTTGTAATCATGACATTGTTCCCATAATAGCCACATCCTTCAATTTCATTGAGAATTGAGTCTAGGGAACATACTTCTTATTTTTTTCTATTCCATATTTTATTATCAACACCCTTATTATTTTAAACTTATTGTCTATTGTCAAACGTTCCTTTCTATTTACTAGTATCGATCTTTTGTGTTTCTATATTTGACTTGTTGGCCTTTTGTGTCTACACTAGTAGTGTCTTGTTCCTCAAGTCAATACCATTGTGGGCCTACATTACAATTGCATCTATAAGATCTTGGATATCTTCATTTGAAGGCGTTTCTCTTATATTGTTCGAAATATTTTCATTGATGTGAAAGGGGAATGGATAGTTTATCATTAATGCTAAAGAATACAAGAATAAAGAATTGGAAATAGATGTCTCTAATGTCGTTGTGCAGATTTTATACTTCATTTTAAGGTCTTATAGTAGTTTTAGAGAAAATCATATTATCACATTGGAGTGATTCATATCAACATATTCGAGTGGCATATTTAAGGTGACTTGGATCAGTTTTATAAGGTACTTTGAAGCATCTTCATAAGAAATTTTTGAGCAAAGATATAAGGTTAAATAGGCAATCATATTTGAAGTTTAAATTAAATATTTAAAATTGAATATTTATTTGGGCTGATTTATTATCTGGTGCCAATGTTTGAAGACTCAAATTTAAATGTTAAATGAAATGGATGACCCCCTAGTGTAGTGCCCCATTTTGGGGATTTAAATTTGAAAATAAAAATAATAAAATATTTTTTGCAAGGGTTAAACCCTCTTGGGAGAGTCACCTCCGTTGGGTGAAGGGGCATGCTGGATGAGGTATAAAACAAGGCAAAGTAGAGGTGTGAGATGCAATTTATTTTGGTGGAATATTATTCTATACATTAGAAAATTTAAGTACAGATCTGAAGGAAAATTAGAAGAAAACCCAAGAGAAGATCTAAGAGGATTAATAGAAAAATTATTAGACTTGCAAAGGGGATTCAGAGAAAAAATTATAGTTCGATTGCAAGAGGAATTAATGCAGATTTGCAAGAGAACTTATAACATAATTATAGCAGACTTTATACTAGATTTGTAAGTAAAATTAGAGCAAATTGTAAATGAAAGCATTGCATTATTTGAGAGAAAAGTTGTGAAGGAAGGTTATTGCATCATCATCGAAAAGACTTGTTAACAAAAAAACTTAAATCATTTACAAACCAAGTCATGAAGAAGATCACTTAAGTGATAATCATTAGATCATCCATAAGGAGAGGTGTGAAAGAAAGTGCATCTAATCAGATCTTTGTGAAGATAATATCATCCTTTGAATAATTTGGAGGTTGGTTCCTGTCAAATAAGTAATTGGTGTCTCTTACTAAGTTGGTGCTCAGTTGTGGGGATTGGTGTCTCCAATGGGTTCATGCCTACAAAATAAGACTTTTAAAAGAAGAAGGTTGGTTCATACAAGGAAGATCTATATATAATCAATATTTTTCTATGGTTTTATCTCACAAGGATTTTCACATAAATTGTGTGTTAGTCCCGTGTTCTTAATTGCTAGATCTTGCATGCGTTTTATTGATATAGTTAATTGATTTGAAAGGTAAAATATATATATATTTTTTATTTACCCCCCTCTCAATATAATTGTGTGCTCATTATATACCTTTGTTGCATCAGAGACCTCATGTGCTAAAAAAATGAGCTAGAAATTGATATTGCTATAGACCTAGTTGCCCAACTTGGAGAATTTTATCAAGTCTACTGGGACTATTTCAACATGATGTATCATTTGTATTATCATGGACCAACTCATCAAATTAGTCAATGTTATCCTCATTGTACTTAGGACCTCCCTCATCATTTGGAAATTCTTCATTTCTTTCAATGGAGAGTGATTCAACATAGTTCAAAGGATCGTGTGGAAGGAAACAAGAATCACAACAAAAATTATCATCTCGATGATTTATATCCTCTTTGGTCAAAGGGTTAGGTACATCTTTGTCCTATTGTCCAAAGTTCAATTTTTTGGGTTGGTAATCCATTTTACTACTATGGTTTTTTAGACTATCTTGTATTATAAGGTATATTTTGTAGTCTTTTCCCTCCATTATAATGTGTAGACACTCCTTAAAGTGGCAACGCTTCCTCATTTATTGCTAATTTGTAAGATTGGTCTTTCATCACACCCATCAATTTATGTAGTTTATTCTATGTTGAAAGAGGTTTATTTGTAGCTACCCTATTTGGTTGTGCCAACCTTGCATCAACCCTTTTCAATTTATTTCTAGATTCTCTCATGTTCCTCTCAATATTTATTACAGTGTCATATGCCTCCCTAAGCATTTGAGAACTTTTATCCCTTAAGAAATATCCTATCTTTGAATCAGATGCACCACAATACAATACAAGACGCATTGATTTATTTGGCTTAATATGTTGAGGCACCTTTCTCATTGCGAGGATGAATCTACTATTGAAATCTGTGATAGTTTCATTCAAAATATTCTTGAAAGTGGCGAGCTCATGGATAACAAACTTTGGATCAATTCTATCACCATACTGCACCCTGGAAATATCAACAAACTCCTCCCAAGAAGAGACACTACTGTTAGGAATATTTTTCAACCATTATTTGGCACTTTCCTCTAAAGAATGCACAAACAAATTCATCGTCAAATATTCATCTTCAAGTTTGTATTCATCAGTGATATTGATGAACTACCTCAAGTGCTCTTCTCTAGTTACAACATTGTTCCATTAGAATTTTGGAGCTTTACCTCTAATATCACTTAGAATAGGGTTGGGATAGTTTGGGATTCCAAAGAAATCCAATTGTCTATAGATTTAAGCTCCCAATAGTTGTCTAGCTAGAGAAAATCATTTAGCCTACCTCCTAGGATTACCGCAAACATTTTTCCCAATATTTTCTACTATGGTATTTTTTAACCCTATTATTGGGAAACCACAACATAAGACTAAGTTGTTTGATTTATCTCTTCTATAAGATCTTGTATTCTTCTTTTGGCTTCATCTAGCATATCCAACTCCTTGTACAAAGGTCTTTTTCTTTAACCAACATCAACTCAAATATGTTAATCAACATCAAGAAAAGTTTGATCAAAATGAGAGGCTTATGAACTAGTAGGAGAAGTCTGTTGATGATAGACTTGGTGGGAACCTCTAATAGTTCAAACAAATGCCTATTTTCTTCTCACATCATACTTATCAACATTAAAATTTCTTCTTCTAAGCAACCAATTTGCATAATTTTAGAAGTGTACTAATATTGTTCTTTGAGGTCAATAAAGGCATCACCTCTCCTTGAGGTGCTAACCTTCTTAGTATTATTTTTTCTAGATGGATTACATCCATCTTTGACATTCCATTTACCATGTTAATTTATTGCATTTCCTGAAACATTTCCTTGTGTAAAAAACTCATGTCTTTGTCTTCTTTTATCCATGGTAAATCTGATTTTTTTGTTAAAAATGGGTTTTTACAATAGATTTTCCACTCCTTGAAGGATATCAAATTTTATTTGAAGTTACTCTCTTTTAGATGACCCAAAATAGCAACTATATTTTTTTTTAAAATTTTGACTTCTACAAATGAAGTCAAGAAATTTCAACATCTAGTATCCTCGACAACAATGCAATTTTGTAAGGTGTCAAAATCACTACTACACTTCCTATAAAAAATTTCTCACAAGGCTAGGGTTATCATCATGTGGGTAAAATATCTCATCAACATAACAATGGAGGATTCTAAGCTAACTCAACAAGAGTGGGTTATATATTTTTCACTTCGATCTCAGCTTAAACTCAGGAGGGTATTCTTAGGGGTATACTTGAATAGGTATATAAATAAATTAAGATAAATAGAAATATGTACATGATGGTTAAACCCAACCTATCTGATTATCCATAAAGATTGTCATTTGATTGAATAAATTAGCAATCAATAACCCATATATAACCGACAATACACCTTGGAAACATGTGCAAGGTGGGGTAAACTTTATGATTCATAGATAATGGTTTTCTATGTTCCATATAAATAATAATATGATGAACTCACTTAAAGGGACTAAACACAAATGATTTTATGAATTTTTTTTGATATGGATGATTGGAGCACATATAAGAGACCAATTCTTTACCCTAGGTAAAAAAGTCACAATCAACGAGGAAAATACAAAGGGAGAACAAATTTATATGATATACTTATATGAAGAAATCAATGAATATAATTTAAAGAGTTATCTACTTAGTTATCCATTACTGAACTACCCAAACTCATATGCAACCATATAAAAGAGTTATTATAACTTGTACAACAAACTTATAATTCTATCAAACTCCTCTAATATTGATTACATTCACAAAAAAATTATGGTGAAGAAAAAATGGTAGATTTGATATATTATTTGAGTTTACATACACAACAATGGATACATAACATAGTTAATGATATTACAATATTCATGCAATATTCTGTTAGAACCAATGTGCCCCTATAACCATTCTTTGATTTTGCAACTTTCTACTTCTTTTGATTATTCCTTTACTCTTCTATATTGTCCAACCATGTTGAAAAAGATTGTTCTCATGCCAATAAAACCTATCAACAATAAAATCCTAGGACATAATACTATAGTAATATTCAATCGACGATTGAAGAGGATTCCCCTCAAAACAAACACATCAAATTGATAGATAACTAGTTGCAATAACTTTTGGTGGGTGAAAGAGTGGCACCATCAATGTGGGTAGATGAAACACATGTACAACCAACATTAATGGTGGTAGGTAAATTTTAAATCTATGTGCAAACATTGGAGTCATTAAAATAATATCGTAACATTAATTTATGGTTGGTAGAAGAATCATCGATGACTCATTGATCATAATGGAAATTTTATAGGAAGTATTCATAGACCAAAATCAAGACATTCAAATCAATCAGGCTTCAAAAACTCATTAGGAACTAAAAAGCACATTACAAGACATAGGAGGCCATCCAAATTAATGTGGAAAAATCAATTGCAACTACACTAATAGGAAAAACACCCCTATTTGGTTCATGTGGGAAGTCCAAGTCCAAGTGCATCTAGACCCTTGAGAAATACATTTGGTTCACATCAGATTGACCAAAAATTATCTCCTTATTATTTTTGGTCTTCAACAACCTCATGCTAATCGGGAGGCTTGGTTTAGTTGCAACAGGTAATCAACCTCCAAGTGGAATTGGTGGGAAAACTATGTGCATCTGCACATAAAAAATATGTTAAGTTTAGATGGAAAGTTATGCAAATGATGTCAGCATGACATTGGAAAAGAGGGGAGTGATGAATTGGATAACTTGAAAAAGATGATGTCATGATGACATAAGCATGGTGCGATGACACCATCATGACATCATTTGGGTACATATGCAGGGAAACGATATGGAACAAGCTTATGAGAAAATCCATTTTAGCAAGATGAATAAATATTAGAAATATGAAGTTCAGATGGAGGATTAAAGTCTACAAGAGGACAGGAGTAGAAAAATGAAGTGAATTGGACAATTACACATGAAATGAGAAGTTCACTTTGAAATTCCTACACATAGAGATATGGCATATGAATTACGAGATGAGATCCATTTTGTCGGAAGATTTTACTATCAAAATTTGAATGTACTTTTGGGAACTTGGTGAGAAAGTAGAAAACACATGAGAAAGGTCTACATGTGGAATCAAGCAAGTTCACATGGAAGTGCCCATAAATTTCTAGTTGGGCAAGATCTTCCTACAAAGCGAGATATTTTAAGTGAACCAACTAGGAAAGGCTGAAAGGTGAAGTTCATATGAAAGAAATATTCTTGCAAGTTTGAAACTTAGTCAAAATTTTAGCACTTAATTTGCGTGAAAAACATGGTGAGATGCATCTTGTAGGAGATTAGATTGGAACTAGACATTTGTGGGGAAAAACATTTGAACAATATATTGCACTTGGAAGGGAAATTTCACTTAGAAACACTTGCAAACTAAATGGGTTCATATTTCTCACAAAGTCGGAAAAAAAATTGAACTGAACATTGGAGGTTCACGTGGCCATGGAAATATTGTAAGACGTATAATTAGTAAAAAAATTCATCTTTCAAAATCTGTTGCAGATATTTCCAACCCAACATGACGTTTGTGGGAGAAACAAAATTAACTACCTTGTGGAGAAAATGAAAATCCGAATGGAAAGGGAAAGCATGCAAGACAATAGCTTTCTCCCCTTAGCATATTTTCAAAATTCAAAAAAATCTATACTTGATTTTTCACGCTCTATCTAATGGTACTAAGAAATTTTGACAAAATATGACCCATGAATTATTTCTTAGGTTTTTTATAAAGTTGGGGAAAATGACTAGAGAAAAAAGGGGAAGGGACTGAAGTAGAAAGGGAAACTACAAATTTGAGTCCCAAAAAGGCAAGCGCATCACATTGAGGTTGTATAGCTCTTCCATTCACACTAATAGCTTGATTATCTCTACCATATTCATTTTATGCATATCTTACAAATTGGATGCTTGATGAAACTGTATCTCTTCTAGAATAGAACAAACCAACAACAACAATCTTCCTAACGTATATTCTTCAATCCAAGTTTGAAAGCTCTCATTTTGGTATAGTTGACAGATGGTCATAGACATTGTGGGGTTTTGTGTTGCATCTACCAAGCATATTTTCTTGAGAGTGTCCAAATACATGTTCAATGAAGCCATTTTTTGTGCAGGCATTCATTTCTTGAAAGTATTTATACTAACTACCTTTTCTTTTGCAATGTCTCTTATGTTGGATATTTGGCATAATTTCACAACTTCACAATCACCAAGGTTTTAAACTTTAAACATTTTTATAAACCTTCATCTAAACATTGGTCTTCATTCACAACTTATGGGTTACAATTAGTTTCTTTTGAGAACACTTATGCTTCTTGGACTATAACAATATGGGACAATCATTTGTTACTTGCTAATTTCATTCATGCACCTAATTATTTTGATTAATGAATTCTAATCAAGGTAGACTAAAATATGAATCTTCTTCTTTCTCAAGGCACTTTCTTTGCTAAGTTTTCCTCTACAACTCTAAGCTCCTTATCTTCTTGCTCAAAAAACTTGAAGGCAAATGAAATTAGGAATAATTCACAAAGATAAATTTTTATATATACATCTTTCTTTGATTCAAGTCTTATTATGCAAAATGTTAAAATTATTTTAAGTCTTGATTTAATGTCTCAAGCAACACCTTTTTGTTTACCGTAGAATATCATGCATACTTTCACAAGATTTTGTTGTAAGTGTTTGATATTGAACTAGATGCTTCAAAAATTTGGTGCTAGTCATCATAGAAAATATGTTTTGAACAAAATTTATTTGCCTTTGTTTCCTTTGTGTCCATTATCTTGTTTCATTCCTATTGGAAAAAGAGACAATAGCTTTAGGCAAGGACTCTAGCTACAACAAAACTCTTGTTGTGCCTAAAAATCTATAAATTATATGAAGGAATTGAGAAGACATGAAGGAAACTTTTGTTTATTGGATGAAATCCTTAGACATTGCATTATGAACAAATGAGGAGGTAAGAGAAATGGTTTATAAATTTCAAAATCATTGTTTTTTATTACAAGTATTCAAAAGTGTTCATGATCTGAATGAGACCATTTAATTTCTGTGAGTTGTCCAAATTGGAAAGAGGTGGCGTTGTAAATCTTGGTGAGTGATTTTTTTCATATACAATTCATTCAAGTGGGGATATGTGTAAGGTATCAATTTATTTGAAAAATTGAAGTGCACAACAGTTTTTTGAGAATTTTTTATAAATGATTTCACCATCTAGTCAAAATTTGAGGCCTGTATGATAAATTTCAAGAATTAGGAAGTATTTTTAATTCAAACTTGACTCTAAAATGATGTGGATTCATAAAAGGGCTAATTTTTTTTTTAAAGCTATTTAGATTTTAAATTTTGAAAATTTGGTTGAAATCAACACTCATTATTTTCTATATTTGAACATGGATATATATAATGCTTATGTTCTTAAATCCATACATGTTATGATTTTTAAATATTTTAAAAATTAACATGCTTGTGCTATCAGAGATCCAAGAGTTAGCTTCTTGTGCAAGGATGATATAACACATGAGAAGCAACACCAATTTCATATTGAGTCCCTTCATGGAGCAAGGGGGGCATGGTAATTATTTTTTGTTTGAAGATAAATGAGTATGCCTCAATTTTTAAATTTGGTGAGTGGTACCTATGGATAATCGGGTTTTTCTCGGTTCATAGTTTTGTAGGTTTGTATTTGTGAATAATTGAGAAAGTCTCAATACACAAATTGAGGAGTGTTACTATGGATAATTTAGTTAGTCTCTATTCATAGTTGGTTGGTGATTTTCTTATGAATAATGCAGTGTGTCTTGATTCACAAGTAAACGTTGGATAATCAAAAAAAATTCCCAAACATGAGGAGTTTGGGTTGATGTAGATGCAGAGTTGGATTATCAAGAAATTTGCCTAGACAAAGAAGTTTGAGTTGATGTTAATGCAAAGTTCAATAATCAAGACGATAAATCATTATTTTTTATTTTTGTTTTTCCATTATGTAAACCTTAAGAGGGGGTTGTTAGGAAATTAAAGTTTACATATAATGAATTAGTCATTAAGCTAGTTATTTGGGTGGGAATTTATTCTTGTAAGGGAATTTGAGGTGTTTATTCATGAGAATGCAATGCTTTATAAGCATTTGCAATAAACATTGTAAATCCATTCAAACAAATCAATATATTGTTGGAAACACAAGGGTAGACAACTAAGAGGGAGGGTGAATCAGTTGTCACAAAATTTCAAACTTATTAAATTTATTAAACCCTATTCTCATATCTGATTAATAGCCATGAAAGCATAAATCAACAACACATCAGAAACACACATAACACCAAGATTTTTGTGTGGAAACCTTGTTAGGGGAAAAACCACAGTGGAGGTTAATCCACAAGTTTATACTCTGTTAAAAGTATAATAAGAATAAATGGGGAATGCACATGCATTCAGGCACACTGCTCAAATACAAAGGAAGACTCACTATCTTAAAAAAAAAATCAGATTAAATCCATCTAAAGATCTTGAACTGAGAAAGTAGCATCTGCTAATGCCTAATTATAGTTTCAGTTAAGTACATGAACACTTCTTCACTCTTCTTCACACTCTGCTCTGCCTTCGAAAGATTTAGAACATTATTCACACACACGCTTTCTTGATCTCTTTCAAATGAAGAAACAAAATCTTATATATATCCGCAATAAGGAATTACATCGTTATATGTCGACTTCAACAAAATAATAAGATGAATACAAATTGTCGGCCCAAAACAATAAAGATTATTAATGTGAATCTACCAAGGTCAGCCACAACATAGTGGAGACCCAAAACAATATGCTCTAACACAAAACACCTTCAAAGATTATTCCTCGAAGATCCACAACACGCTACAATCACCTTGTCAACCATGAACACGACAAACATGAACACGCAAGAGAAAATCATCGACCACGAGCACACCAATCAATGTGGATATGCAACATAGATAGAGCATGATTTAGAAACATCCAAAAACACCACAAGAGCATACATAACAACTCAGATTACCAGAATCACATTATCTTCTTCCAAGAATACCAGCTACAGTAACAAAATAACTATCGGTTCATAGAAACTCATAGCTTGCTCAAATCTTTATGCGCACCTCTGAAAATTTTGGTTGATAAACTAGATAGGATTTTCAACAAATCCTTTAATCCACAACTTGTCACCATCAACATATTGAACTTTCCATCATACTAATCTTCACTGCAACGCATTTTATTACAATTTTCTCAATATCCTCAACATATACAGTCTTAAAGACGTTAATGCTAATAGTGTTGACATCAATGACAACCACATATTAGTAACACAACCACAAAATGCAACATATATTATTATAATTGTATTATTATATGCAAATGGTTTGACCTAGTTATCTATGGGAGATCTACCATTTTTAACATACATTATGTTGGTACAACAAGCGACAACTAAAAATATGCTCTTATAGACACAAAAAATTATATCTCAAATGTATTTGACATAGTAAATATTTTCTCCCATTAATGATCAAACATGACCTCAAAGATGAGATTTATCTTTTGGCCATAGGTGTCTCATCCTTGGGCATGTGAAATTGAAACTTTGACTAAGCATGTCAAGGGAAAAATTTGAGGTTTTGAAGAAAGGGATCATAGGATGGACAACTCATATAGCTTGAAAAAAGAAGGGAATGAAGGTAAGGGATACATAGAAGGTATTCTTGTATGGATAATTCCAATATTCCACCAAGAATAAAGGAAAACAAGTGGGTAGAAGTGAATATTGGGAAGGGAAACCTTGAGACTCTGACAAAAGAAATCTCCTTAGAAATTTTGACAACAAAACCTCCACACTCAAAATATTGGACTTATTGAGGATAAAAACAATATTTTTTTACACAAACATATATTGGTTAAAAAGGGGACATAAAATGTTGAAGAAAATTAAATTTTAGAGGCACACATTATGTAAGATTGGTTCCGAAGGCTTCATCGTAAATTCAATGTTCAATATTAGATGTCTTATTCATCAATGAGCAATGTAATCACTTGACATACATTCTTCAGATTCTTAGGGATGATAAATGAGAGGTTTTATTTGTAAAGGATTACCTCATGTTTCTCAACCATGATTTATTTTTCTATTTGGATTCCATCATTTCCTATTGAAGAACATACTTGTGTTATGAATGTACAAAAAATGGTCAAGTTATAAGGCCATTCCTTGGTTTCTTTTCTATAACACTTAGTTGACTATTGGGTTAACTAATGTTATCGGTGCATAGTATCTCTATATTATGATCTTAAAATTGCAATGTACTTGTGATTTTTGAATTTTCATCCATAGGCGAGACTTAATAAAATAAAATGTATTCACAAATATTATCACCAAACATTTTAATGTTAGAGCATTGTATCAATTGCCATCCAAGTGAAAAACAAAGTGTAAAATTTGATTTTGTCTTTGAATTATCTAGAAGTGCCTAAAGACTAAAAAAATAATGCAAATGTATCAATATTGTCTTACATTATATATCTATACTTTGAAATTAAATCATGGAGTTAGTATAGCCTCATTTATTCATTTTCTTAATTGAAGAATGATATATAATAACAAAAACTCATTTTAATTGGATGAATTTTTTTTTTTTTTTGGTTTACTTCAATTTAAAAAAGTTATTTCAAAGTCAAATTATTGTCCAATAAAGAAAATTTTGATCATGTAGGGGAGAAGACTCACTAATTGAGCACCATAACTACGTGCCTCTCAAAATCATACATGACAATTTCAAATCACTCCCAATTTTTGACAACAACTAGTTGGCAATGCCTACACTTATAATTAAGGTTTTAGGTCTGCAACATTAAATATGATCCTACACCACCATGATTTTTGTTGAGGTGTCCAAAAATAACCCCTCAAAAGGGTAGACCAATAGTTATGTATTAATTTATAATGATTGATTGGTGCATCGATGTGGAAACATATGATTTGTTTCTTTTTAGATATGAGGAATGCATTTTATTCAATTATGAGTACTCATGAATAACACTACAAATTTTAAAGCCACAACTACTAGTGCTATATTATTATAAATACTGGGTATTAAATCAAAAATACAATCACAATTATTGGAATATGCTCAACCACTAGATCCTCTCCCATATTTTAAAATATTTCATAAGAAAAGTAAAGTGGAGACCCTTATAAACATGTAGGTGTGACCCTTATGATTATTAGTTGTCAACCAAATTTTCGAATATGTAATATAAATTGTAAAATAACATGCATTCATTTAAAAAATGGAGAGAAGATACCATTGATCTTAGTTGTGTTTGTAACAAGTTATTATTTTATTTTTTATTTTTTTTCATTAGGATTTATAAATATTGTAATGCCTCATTGTGGGATTACACATTCTTTCATGTGTTTATTGTTTATTTGATATGAATTTTGTATTATTACATTAAAAGAGATACATATAATATTTTTAAGGAGGTTGTAATGGTGTTAGTGTGTTCAAAAAGAAACCTTTCAAGCTGACATATCAAAAAATTAAATATATCATGACCTACAAAATTATAAAAAATCCTATATTTAAAATATTAATTATTATAATATAATATTTTAAAATATAGTTAAAATATATTTTTGATAGATTAAGTGTTGTATATGATCCCTCTCCCAAAAATATTGATATAGAAATTATTGGTAAAAACAACAAAAAATAATCTAAAATAGGGAGGAAAAGTACTTTAAGAAAGATAAGAAGCCCCAAATTAAATGAAAAAGTTACGAAGGACCCAAAATGGCCTTTCTCACACACTTCTAGGTGAGAAATTCTTGGCATATAAAACAAAGAATCTACCAAGGAAAGAGCTTATGTAGGAGAGTGAGTATTGGGTTGTAGACGATCATTAATAGGAGAAGCATCCTTTACAACTATTCACCAAGGTCTCAAAATTTTAGATAGATACCTTCAAAGAGAAAGGAAGTAAACCTAACCCCATTTTCTAATCTATGTACTACCATATTATCTTTTTTAAAAGAAATGTTTGAATTTTATTTTTTTGGGAAAGGTGTCTTAATCTTTCTCTTAATGTTTTGATTAATTGGGAAAAACAAGTTTTGAAGGAACTTGAAACCCTTTATAGTAGAAAAGACAAAATGATGCTACAAATATATGTCATATAGTACCAACAACAAACCAACGAAAAAGAAACTAAGTCAAAAAGATTGTTGAACAAGAGAAACAATAGTGAACCAACAACATCACTCAACAAAAAAAAAAATAGGAAAACAACACAAGACCACCTACCGACCAGAGGAGAAAAAACAAAAAAGCTACCACTAATTCATGCTACTTAAGGTGTTGGCTACCTAAAGCTCCTGGCTCCTATGTAGGTCAATCATTTCCAACAACTCCTTCTCAGCTTCAAATGATCTTTTTCGATCAATCGACCCTTTAGAGGTAGGGCCTTTAGTGTCATCTTTGACACCCTTCTTTCCTTTTCCTTTACCCATGTGATACTTATCCATAAGCTTGGAGAAGTACAGTGGGTCCTCTCTCAAATCATTGATCTTTTTAAACAGGACCTCCAGAGAGTCTGCACTATTTTTCACCGAGATATGGCACACTTGCAACAAATTTTTGATGTCAGCATTGGTGCCCGCAACCTTTGCTTCCAACCCATCTAACCTTTCATCACACCAGGATTTGAAATCATGTAGTGAACCTTCAATGTCCACAATCCCATCAATAAGAATGTCCGACACAATTTTTTTTGGCACATTCTTCAAGTTTTCCTTCAAACCCCTAATTTTAATATTCAATTTATTGAACTCATGCAGAGTCCACTTAGCAAGTTGAAAAGTATCTATGGCCCTAGCTCTAGCCATATCAAGCAACTAATACATTGAGGGAGATTCATAATCTAAGTATGAAAATGTTGAATTGCACAAGACAACTGAGAATGGGGGGGGGGTGAATCAATTGTATCAAATTTTTTACTTCTTAACTCAATAAATTCCATTTTAACCTTAGTCTATTATTAAGTATGAACATGAAATGCATATAACATAAACACAATACCAAAGACACTAGATTTACGTAGAAAACCCTAATGAGGAAAAAACCACGGTGGGGATTAAATCACAATATAGTACTAATGCAATATCGAATACAAAAGGCTCACTTCTAGAGGGCTCACTACCCAAATACAAAGGATCACTACCTAGATCAAGGGCTCACTACCTTAGGACTCACTGTCCAGAAAATACAAAGAAATAGATAATGATCCACCACTAGGAGTTTTACACACTTCACAACTTGATCATGAATACAATGAAGTACTATTGCCTTAAATCACTCTTCCACACTCTACTTTTCACACTTGTTCACACACTCTTCTCTTGTTCAAATCGAATGATGGATGGATATGAAATTCGCTATAACTTAACTTGTATTAATACCATCTTCAACCTCAAGAACATTCTCCAAGGTCGGCTATTCAAATTCAAACTAGGTCGGCTACTCAACATTCCCGTGGTGGATAGGAATGTGAGGGGACCAAATACATATTAAATTAAGACCCAAACAACATCTTGGATCACACACACACTTTCTTAGATCGATGCAAAAACATAATGTGCCATGTAGACGCCAGGTCGACCAAACCTAATGAAAACACAAATGAACTTTTAAGTACACACATCACCATCAAGATAAACACATGCAAATTGTTCAACATGATTCACCAGTCAAATTACCATCTCTGAGAAAAACTTAGATACATCTGCAACAACTTCAACAAACTTCATTTGTAGAGAACACTTCACCAGTTCAACCGTGACAACCAGCAAAATCACAACAACTCTGGACCAGGTCTTTCGGAGTGCCAAACTACATGATTTTTTGTCAGAATGTAGAAACCATAAAAAGGAATAATCTCCCAGATCCACAAGATTTGAAACCAAATCCCAGAGGGTTGTAGATCCAAAACATTTCTCCCAGTCAATAACTAGATAACTCTGACAAACCAGTTCACACACCGGTGAACATAATTTTTTCTCTCCATCAAACTAGAAGCTGAAACTCAAAATATATAATACATTTTAGCTTATGAACACACCTATAAATCTGCATAGGAATTGGGTCAACACAGAAGAAATGCAAATCACAATACCATAGCATGCTCAGAACACACTTCAACACAACTTTCATTATATTTCAAATTTTCTCAAAAGTACTTGGCAAAAACCAACTTACTCAACCTATACAGTGTTGACATCAATGACAACATTAATGACAACACCAACAAACACATTCATACTTGCAACATTCTCCTCATTTTTCATTGATGGCAACACATGATGTGAAAAACCATCAAAGATAGCATACATGATTCTTAGAAGCAACTACCTACCAAGCATAAAAAAGTCTCACATGATTCTCTCTCCCACATCCTACATATTTTTTAAAGGCGACAACTTGCCATGCATACAATTTTCACATGATTCTCTCTCCTCCTTTGAAATCAATGGTAAATGACATACAAAGCTTTGTTCACTCCCCCTAAGGAGTACATCCACATCACATATTGCAAAAATGCACTTCTCTACTCCCCCTGAGGAGTAGACCTCAATCATTAGTCTAGAACAAAGGTCTCTAAATCCACTAGACTGATGCACCTCCATGTGCACTTAGTTCAAAGAAGGAGGGGAAGAAACCCATAACTTCCCTCTAAGATAGTCAAAAGTATCCTTTGGAAGGGCCTTGGTGAATATGTCTGCAACTTGTTCTTTGGTAGGTACATATTCAAGTCTAACTTCATTCCTCAATAATTTCTCCCTCAAGAAGTGATACTTGATAGATATATGCTTTGTTCTAGAATGCATCACTAGATTCTTTGAAATATTTATAGCACTTGTATTGTCACAAAAGATAGAAGTAGGTTCATCACTCACCACACCTATGTCCGTCAAAGTTTTCTTCATCCAAAGTACTTGTGTATAGCAGGATGTTGTTGCAATATACTATGCTTCATCAGTAGATAAATAAACTGAATCTTGTTTCTTTCTCAACCATGAAACTAATCTTCCTCCAAGAAAGAATGCTCCTCCACTTGTACTCTTCTGGTCATCTACACATCCAACCCAATCGACATCAGTGTAGGCATTCAAAGTGAAATAATTGTCCTCCAGATACCATAGCCCATAGTCTATAGTTCCTTTAAGATATCTGAATATTCTCTTCATAGCTTTAACATGTGCTTCCTTTGGTTCTACTTGAAATCTTACAACTAAACATACTACATGCATAATTTTAGGTCTAGTAGCAGTAAGATACAAAAGTCCACCAATCATGGATCTGTATATGCTCTGATAAACTTTAACAGATTTATCATCCTTAACTTGCATCCAGTTACCATAGGGGTACATACCGGTTTAGAGTCATCCATTCCAAACTTCTTTAACAATTCCTTAACATACTTAGATTGTGAAATGAATATCCCTTTGTTATTTTGATTAACTTGAAGTCCAAGGAAGAAATTCAATTCACCAATCATAGACATCTCAAATTCTTTTTGTATATCTTCAGAAAACTTCTTACACATACCTTCATTTCCACCAAAAATGATGTCATCAACATATACCGCAACTATCAATATCTTATCTTTCTCAACCTTGAAGTAGAAATTGTTGTTTGCGGACCCTTTGCTGAATCCATGTTTTGTCAAGTATCTACCCAATCTAGAATACCAAGCTCTGGGAGCTTGCTTCGGTCCATATAATGCTTTCTTTAACTTACAAACCATGTCTGGTTTGTCTTATAGTGAAAAACCTTATGGTTTCTGCATATATACTTCTTCCAGTTTCTCATTTAGAAATGCAGATTTGGCATCCATCTAATATACTTTGAAGTCTTTATGAGCTGAAAATTCCAAGAACATTTGAATGACTTCCATTCTTTCTACAGGTGCAAAAGCTTCTTCAAAATCTATGCCTTCAACCTGTGAATATCCTTTACATACAAGTCTTGCTTTATTTCTTACCACTTCACCATCTTCATTCAATTTGTTTCTGAATACCCATTTGGAACCAATTACATTCTTGTTTGCAGGTCTAGGGACTAGTTCCCATGTCTCATTCTTCTCTATTTGTTGTAATTCCTCTTTCATTGCTCTAACCCAACTTTCATCATCACATGCTTCATTCACAGTCTTAGGTTCAATTTTAGAAAGTAAACATAAGTTTACCTCAACCACTTTGCTTCTTGTCTTCACTTCTTCACTTTTGTCTCCAATTATTTGTTCCTCCGGATGGTTTCTCTGAACATATTTAGGAGTTTTAGGTGCAGGTTCTGTATTTTCTTCTTCTTCACTTTGCTCTTTCTCTTCCTTTTCTTCTTCTTGTATTTGCACACAGATAGGCTCATCAGGTTCAACTTCAATTATCTCCATCGGTCTATACATAGCTTCATCAACCTTCACATTAGTAATTTGAATTTTTTTTCTCAATCTCTTATTAAAACATATGTAAGCCTTGATGTTATTAGAATATCCAAGGAAAATTCCTTCATCACATCTAGCATCAAAATTTCCAAGATTTTCTTCATCTCTTCTAATGTAGCATCTACTACCAAATACCTTAAAGTAGTTCACAGTAGGAGTCCTACCAGTCCATAACTCATAAGGAGTCTTAGTGTTGTTACTTATGACTTGAACTCTGTTAAGAATGTAAACAACAGTGGAATAGCTTCTCTCCAATACATATCAGAAACATTTGATTCTTTCATCATGGTTCTAGTTGCCTCTTGTATAGTCTAGTTCTTTCTTTCTACAACTCCATTCTACTGCGGGGTTCTAGGAGAAAAAAATGTCTTTTTATGCCATGCTCTTCACATAATGCATTGAACTCACTGGATGTAAACTCTCCACCTCTATCACATCTTAAGAATATAATTCTCAAGTTTTCCTCATTTTCTACTCTTTCCTTAAACACCTTGAATCTATCAAGAGCCTAAGAATTTTCTCTAAGAAATGTAACCCATGTCATCCTAGAGTAATCATCAATTAAAAACATAAAGTACCTATCACCATTCAGGATTTATATTCTTGTAGGACCACAAAGGTCTGTGTGGATTAATTCAATCATCCCAGTAGATTATTGATCCTTTGTTTTAAAACTTTTCCTTGTCTATTTTCTCATCTGACAACTTTTGCAGATTGAATTTGAAGGCTTTATGATTCTAGGCAGATCTCTCACAACTTCTCTAGAACTAATCCTAACTAGATTATCAAAATTGACATGTCCCATCCTCTGGTGCCAGAGCCAATTCTCACTAATCTAAGAAAAAAAACATTGACCATCACCACCTTTGAGTTGATAGATGTTTCCAAGAGTTCTTCCAGCTGCAACCACAGTTCCATATCCTTTTCTAATCTCACAAGTGTTATCCTAAAACACAAGCTTAAAACATTTTCTGCACATTTTTCCAACACTTAAAAGATTATGCCTTAAATCTTTTGCATAATAAAAATCATCAGTGTTATGTTTTCCATCAAAGCTAATTTTTCCTTTACCAACAACTTAGCACCAAAATCATCTCCAAACATGACTATACCTCCATCATACTTCTCAAGTTTAGTAAACTTACTCTTATCTCTAGTCATATGATTTGAACATCCTTCGCAAATTATTTAAAATTATTCATCCTGTCTGGCATGAAAATCAGTTACCAAAGTACCTTATGATTCATTCTTCTTACACTCTGAACTAGGTTCTGTTGCATATTTATTTTCCAAGGCTAGAAACAAACATTCATCTTTGTCTTCCTCAAGGTCAGATTCATCATTAGAAATTCCTGCATCTTCTTTGACATAATACAGCTTTTTGAACTTCCTATCCTTGTTCTTCTTTTGTGTAGCTCTATTATGACATCTTGATGCATAATGACCAATATTTCCATAACTGAAACAAAGGGAAACTTACCTTTATATTTACCAGTACCTTTCTTCAATCTTCTTGAGAAATTTTCTTCCAAATTTTCCTGCATCATCATCATCATATTCTATATTCATGTCTTTAAAGGTTGTTTTAGTCTTCTCCTTATCTCTTGCAAAATTTCTCATCTCAAAAGCATTCAAGACACCAAATAGATGTTCCTTAGTAAATTTCTTCGGATCATACTGTTCTTCAGTTAACTTTACTCTCTCATTCCCTAAATAAATGTCTTTCAATTTTGTCCACATTTCATTAGCTGTAGCTAAAGAAATAACTTTTGATCTTCAAGTTTTAGATAATGCACTAAAGATAACAAACCTAGTTTTTTAATTTTCTTCAAAGGCTACAACTTCATCAGCAAAGGAAGGTCCAGTTGCTGAAATCACATACTTTATCTCCATAGCTTTCCAGATATTAAAACTGATTGAAATAAAATAACTTCTCATTTGTTCTTTCCAATCACTGTAATCAACTCCATCAAACATAGGAAGCTGGAACTTGTGCGCCATCTAATCTACCTAAAGTGGTTAATCTTTTCACCAAGGAACCAAAGCTCTGATACCAATTTTTGAATTACACAAGACAACTGAGAGGGGGGGTGAATCAGTTGTATCAATTTTTTTACATCTTAACTTAATCAATTCCACTTTAACCTCAGTCTATTATTAAGTATGAACATGAAATGAAGATAACAAAAATACAATACCAGAGACACCATATTTACATGGAAAACCCTAATGAGGGAAAAACCACGGTGAGGATTAACTCACAATATAGTAGTAATGCAATACCGGATACAAAAGGCTCATTGCCAGAGGGCTCACTACCCAAATACAAAGGCTCACTACCCAGATCAAGGGCGCACTGCCTTAGGACTCACTGTCTAGAAAAAGAGGCTCACTGCCTACATAAAATACAAAGAAATAGATAATGATCCACCATGAGGATTTTTACACACTTCAAAACTTGATCATGAATACAATGAAGTATTGTTGCCTTAATTTTCTCTTCCACACTCTTCTTTTTGCACTTGTTCACACACTCTTCTCTTTCTTGAATTGAATGATGGATGGATATGAAATTCACTACAACTTAACTTGTATTTATACCATCTTCAACCTCAGGAACATTCTCCAAGGTCGTCTATTCAAATTCAAATTATAAATTCAAACTAGGTCAGCTACTCAAAATTCCCGCAGTGGATAAGAATGTGAGGGGACCAAATACATTTAAATTAGGACCCAAACAACATCTTGGATCACACACATGCTTTCTTAGATTAATGCAAAAACATAATGTACCGTGTGGACAATAGGTCAACCAAACCTAATGAAAACACAAATGAACTTTGAAGTACACGCATCACCAACAAGATAAACACACACGGATTTCTCAACATGCTTTACCAGTCAAATTACCATCTCCGAGAACAACTCAGATACATCTGCAACAACTTCAACAAACTTCATTTGCAGAGAACAGTTCATCAGTTCAACTGGGACAACCAACAAAAACACAAGAGCTCTAGAGAAGGTCTTCCAGAGTGCCAAACTACATGATTTTTTGTCAGAACATAGAAACCATCAAAATGAATGATCTCCCAGATCTGAAAGATCTAAAATCAAATACTAGAGGATTGCAAAGCCAAAACATTTCTCCCAATCAATAACCAAATAACTCTGACAAACTAGTGAGCACGACTTTTTCTCTCCATCAAAGTAGAAGCTGAAACTTGGAATATATAATCCATTTTAGCTTATGAACACACCTATAAATCTGCATAGGCATTGGGTCAACACAGAAGAAACACAAACCACAATACTGGAGCACACTCAAAACACACTTCAACACAACTTCAATTATATTTCAAATTTTCTCAAAAGCACTTGGTAAAAACCAACTTACTCAACTTGTACAGTGTTGAAATCAATGACAACATTAATGACATCACCAAACACATCCATACTTGCAACATAAAAATCATCAGAGAGGGGGTCAACCTTCAGGGGCTTCACCTTAGTGTTCATCCTCTCAGGGTCCTTTTCATCTTGACCTTTAATCTCAACTTACATTGCATCATCAAGTACATTCTAGGCTAAAGAGTCCTCAATATTCCCCGTGTTAACCCCAGTGGCCTTCTCCTCCTCTAACACCTTGGCATCCTTTGTCAGAACATTAGAAACTTGGTTCTTTAACTTAACAATCCTCCTGGATGATCTCCTTGGTTGTTCTTTAGCCTTTGATCTAGGTAGGTTCTCCTTCAAACCCTCCTTACCACCAACATCAGTCTCACCCTAGCCAACAACCAATTCCACCTTCCTGGGAGAATAATCTTCCGACCCCACCTCTGTATCCTTGCTATCAAAAAGAATGATGTGCTTAGGCACATGACTACTTTTAGGAGAACTCTTCTTCCTTTTTTTGGAAGAGGTGGCCCCGTGAGAATGAGGGCCCACCTCCTCTCCAAGCCATTCATCCTCTTCATCATTGCTAGTATCCAAACTAGAGGAATCCAACCCATCACTCAAAGTCTTTTCCTTATCCAAAATGGTAGAGGTAGGGATGAGAGATTCGGCATGCTCTATAATCATAAGGATAAGACCCTCATGGAGGACCAGGGTCTTTTTATTTTTTAAATGGGCATACACCGAAATTTCCAAAGATGAAAGCAAGAAAAAAGGAAAAGAGACATACAACCTATACCTGAAGTGATTTAACAAAGTGAAGTGGTATCCTAGAATTACAATAAACCTACCTTCCAACGCCACATATCGAATTATAACCTCAACCACCTCTGCCCAAATTTCCTTAAGTGACTTGTGCTCATATCCCTAGCTCTCCATTTTCACCAACTTCTTTCGTTCATCCTCCTTAAAGAACAAAGCCATCACATACTCATTACTTTTCTTGTCCTTAAAAAACATGCAGCCTACCATCGACATCCCTGTCATAGCAACAATCAACTCCTCATTCACCTCCACTTCCAGACCCTTGATTTGAAGCTTCCTATTATGCCAGTAAGAAACAAATTCCACCGACGCATTGGAGTCATGACCATGAAGACGTTCAAGGAATGATGTAAAGTTCCCATGGTGCAAAATATTCCATATTTTTCCTTCTTCCTCAAGCCCATGCAAGTATGTAGCTCTATTCTTCTTTTGTCACCATCTATTTTAGCAGACACTAGATAGAAAAAACCCTTACGAAGATTGTTAGACAAGAAGCCAACAATCCGATAGATACCCGCAAAATGTGAGTCAGATCAAAGTACATTGGCTTAAAAGCCTCCACCACTGAAATTCATCCCACTCCATCATTTCACATTAAACTAATAGCTCTCTCAGGAATGATCATTCTCTCCTCCCATGTCTAGGATTCATTGTTTCTGACAGCCTCATTAGCAAAAAAATCTTCCAAATAATTTCCTTCTCAAAAAATGTGCAACACGTGAGTCTCATCAAATGCCCTTAACATCATTATGCAATATATAATTAGATGCTCCACATTCCATCTTGGCACATGGGTGCCACGTAGGTAATTAATAATGTTTAAGGAGTCACCTTTGACCCATAATTTGGAGTACCCTCTGTCCATAGAAGATTTTATACTTGCATATTCAGCTTTCACCTCGGTGCAGTGATTGGTCTGAATTCCCAACGAGAGTGCCACCACACCTAATAATTTTTCATCCTTATTCCTCAACACCCCCCCACATCCCGCAGGCCCAGGGTTCCCCTTTGTTTCCCCATCAAAATTAACTTTAACCCACCCTTGAGGAGGTGGCTTCCACTTGGTGTTTAATCTCTTATTCAAACTCAGATTCAAGTTTATAGTAGGAATAGAAGGAATCTTCCAATTGGATATCACGAAGAGATCATAGCCAGTCAGACATAGAGTAGGGTCACAATGAGGAGCTTCAGAAAAGCAGATGGAATTTTTTTCTAGAATCTCCCTACGAACTTTGAAGAAAATTCTGCCAACTTCAATCTTAGAATCATGAAAGATTTTATTGTTTCATTCTTTCCAAATACTCCAAGCAATGTGCAAGGCCATAAGATCCCAAAGCCCATGGAGAACAAGACGAGCACCTCCATTGTTCAACAAAATTTTCTAGGGAATCCAAGAACACCCAAACCAAATTCCAAACACCAAGAAATTTACTCCAAAGCAGAGAGAACTTACATCCAATGAAAATATGGAATGCACTTTCAACATCCTCCTCACAGAGGAAACACCTGTTAGGAAGAGCAAAGCCCCTTTTACAAAGATTGTCCTACGTTAAAACTTTGCCTTGCATGAGAAGCTAGAAGAAAACATTCACTTTGGGGACTAGTTTCTTGTTCCATAAGTTACCCCAAAAAGGAATAGCGGTAGGCCTTTCCACCAACTTACCAAGGCCAGAAGCAACAAAAAACTCACCCTTAGCACAATAGGCCCAAACAACTCTATTTGGTCTAGGAAAAGTGGGGATACAGACAAATCTTAAGAAATCCTGAAGAACTTTCAATGACGGGTCCTAGTCTTGAAATTTTTTCCAATCCCCATTATGGATATAATCGGCCACTCGACAGCCAAAAAAACTTTTACACAATGAAGATAGGGGGGTGGCCCAATGAATACTAATAAAAGGCTTATCACCACACCAAGTGTCTTCCCAGAAGAGAATTTTCTTACTGTCACCCGTCAACCATTTTACACCTGTAGACATGTAAAATTGACTTGACACCTACCACACACCTCAAACACCATCGAAGAACACTGAACAACATCAAACAGCCTCAAACAACATCAAATGATATGGAACATCGTCTCCGATCATCCCATAACACCTCAGAATGACTCGAAATCATATCGTAACATCTCAGAATGACTCAGAATCATCTTGTAACACCTCAAAATGACTCAGAATCATCCCGTAACACCTTAGAATCATCCTGTAACACCTCAGAATGAATCAAAATCATCCTGTAATACCTCAGAATGACTCAGAATCATCTTGTAACATCTTAGAATGACTCAGAATCATCCCATAACATCTTGGAATGACTCATATTTGTCTTGTAACATCTCATAATAACTCAAAATCATCTCGGAATCACCCTGAAATAGTTTGAAATCATCCCATAATGTCTCGAATCATCCCGTAAGACCTTGAAATAGTTTAGAATCATCTCATAATGTCTTAGATCATCTTGAAATCACCCTGAAACATCTTGAAATTATCCTGTAATGTCTTAGATAATCTCAGAATCATACTGCAATGTTCCTACGTCGCACATCACACCACATCGCACCACATCAAAATGACATCAAAAACCCTAATTCCTCTATTAATATAATAATATAGCATTATTTAATTAATTCACTTTTTCATCATTTCAGACAAATTAAATAAATTTTATTTATTTAATAAAGTCCTAAAAACTGTAATTCCTGTATTAATTGACTAATAAAACATTATTTAATTAATTCACTTTTTTATCATTTTGGACAAATTAAATAAATTTCATTTATTTAATAAAGTCCTAAAAACCCTAACTCTACTATTAATTAAATAAAACAACATTATTTGATTAATTCACATTTCATCATTTTGACCAATTAAACAAATCATATTTATTTAATAAAGTCCTAATCCCACTTTATTTCGTCCTGATTGATTAATACAATTATTTAATTACGTCACTAAATCACCTTATTCCTCTAAGTTGATTAAATTATTAAATAATAATTTAATTGCAACACTTCCCTCCAAAAATTTGAATAATTAAATCAAATTATTCAGATCAATTATCAAAAAATCAAATCAAACTAATGTATCTTTATTTGCAAAAGTCAAACTTAATTTGCACATTCAACTCCAAAAAGGAATTAATTAATTAAATCAATTAATTCATATTCCTCACCCACTTTCTGATTGAGCAAATTACTATTGTTGACTGAGCAATCTAATTTTTTAACTAATCAATCCAAACTGTTAACTAAACAATCTATTCTATTAACTAATCAATCGCAATTCCTAACTAAGCCATCACATTCCTAACTAGGCCATCACAATCATGACTAATCAATTTAAATTTGTTAACTGATCAATCGCATCTTTGACTAGCCAATCTATTTCTCAATCACACAAATTGTGCAATCAACTTTGCACAATTTTCTCATGTCTAAATCCTCTCAACAGACTCCGACCGTTGATCTAGATATTCTTCAAAATGATCTTGATCATCCATTTAAAATCACATCTTCTATATAACAAACCACTTTCTTCACAAATAAGGATCAAAGAATCAACATACATTAAGCAACTAAGTGTTGTCAAGATCATCCTTGAGAGAGCTCCATTCCTTCCTTCGATCAAACAAGCATTCATCCACACTTTGCACACAAAATTTGGAGGCTTCGTTGTGATAAGAGAATCAAAAATCAAGCGAATAAACTCCACTATGGGATGGTGAAACTATCTTTTGCTTTTATTTCATTTGGTAATTAGTAGATTCCTTATCATGTTTGCAATAGTATAACTTAATCTCGTATTTGTAGGAGTTTTAGATTTTAGATTTGTGCATTTGGCTGTAGATTAGATTCCTTGGTCAAATTGCATTCATGTTAATCTTGAATCTGAATCTAACGTCCTTTCTCACCCTCACACAACACCATCAACAATCAACTCCCTGCAGGGAGCAATACTCCTCCAAAAGCAAGAACCAGTTAGAATATCATCAACAAATAACATATTCTAGGATCTCTCAAGACCATGCGAGTACTTATTATGGGCCACTGAAGCCCAACCTACTTCAACATTAAGGAGCCTCCAAACATTCTTTGAAAGAAGAGCCTTATTAAAGGATTTAAGGTTTCTGATGCCAAGACCACCCCACTTCTTTGGCTTATAGACCAAATCCCAAGCCACAAGAGGAATTATAGTTTTGGTTTGTACACCATACCACAAAAATATTCTCATAATTTGTTCCATCTTCTCTTCAATTTTGACAGGAATTTTGAAAAGGCTCATAGCATACATTGGAAAATTTTGAAGAGTAGACATAATTAGTTGTAGCTTCTCAGCTTGGCTAAGCAATGCCTCCTTCCAACCAGCCAACTTCCTACTAAATTTGTCTAGCAAGCCCAACCAAAAGGACTCCAAGATCTTAGAGATTCATAGAGGGAGGCCCAAGTAAGTGGACGGGAGGTCACCCATATTAAAAGACAGAATCTTGGAAATCTTCATCTGCAAAAAATTAGGTGTATTAAGGAAGAAAATTTGACTCTTCGGTAGATTGATACGTTGACTAGAAGCCTTCTCATAATCCTCAATCAAACCCTTCATAGTTCCAACTTCATGAATAGAGGATTAACCCATCATCATAGTGTCATCCATAAATTGTTGGTGGGTAACAAGAGCACATGTTGAAGAAGGAGAAAGACATTTGAGAGCCCCAACAGCCAAGGCCTTCTGAATATTCCTCCCTAGAGCCTCTGCCATCATAATGAAAAGCAATGGGGAAATAGGATCACCCTATCACAATCCTTGAGAGCTCCAGAAAAAAGGGGAAGGGGATCCATTCACAATAACAACAAAGGAGGAAGTAGAGACTAGTTGTTCAACAAGTTGAATAAACTTCCTATAGAAACCAAAACACCCCTAAAATTCCAACAAGAATCTCCTGTTAACCCTATCATAAGCTTTCAAAAGGTCCAGCTTAAAGAATAAGCCCGGTTTCTTTGAAGTATTAATAGAGTGAGAAAGTTCATGAACCATTACAATAGAGTCAAGAATCTGACGATCCTTGACAAAACCACTAAGTTGAAAAGAAATAGGGAAATAGGATCCTTGACCAAAGCTCTTAGAGTCTACAAATTTTGGGAATCAGGACAATGAAGGTCACATTCAATTCTCTGAGCAACTTTCTGAACCCAAATAACTCCTTAGTGTCATTAATAACATCATCCAAAATAATTTCCCAACATGATTGAAAGAACAAAAAGGGAAAGCCATCTGACTCGGGGGCCTTATTTCCTTCAAAAGAGAAAACCACATATTTGATTTATGAAGAAGAGGGAATGGTCAAAAGCAGTTTGTTCAGATCATCATAGACAAGGTTGGGGACGACCTCTAAAGAAGCCTCCACCCTATATTGATCCCACAAAAGGTCATCCTTAAGAATATTCTCAAAGAAGCTAGCAACGACCCTCCTTATTTTTGTCTCATCTTCCAACAACACCCCATCAACCAAAATTGAAGAAATCCTATTGGATGATTTATGCCTAAGGGTCATAAGGTGGAAGAAATTAGAATTACGATCACCATATTTTAACTAGATAGTGCATGATCTCTACCTCCCAAAATCTTCCTCCTTAGTCACAATGTCATGCAACTAAGCAAGCAAATTATCATCCTACAGCTGGAGATCCTTCGATAGACCCTTGATCTGAATATCATTTTGTATATCATTCAATCTTTGGAGAACCAAGGATTTAGACTAAAAAATATGACCAAACAATTCTCTGTTCTATTTCTTAAGATTCTTCTTAACAAAGGTCAATTTTTTGGCTAATCTGAACATTGCACAACCATCAATTTTAACTTGCCACCAATCCTTAATGCATTCCAAAAATTTGGGGTCCCTAAGCGACATAACTTCAAACCCAAAGGAGAAGTATTTTTTACCTCCAAACTTGCCAGCCACAAAGGAGATGGGGGAATGGTCAGACCCACACCTCGTGATTGAGGAGAGAGAAAAAGTGAATTCCACAAACCAGGATGTTGAAGCCAAAGATCTTTCCAATCTAACTTGAATAATCTCCACACCTACCCACCTACTAGACCAGGTAAACTTAGCCTCAAACATATTGACATCAATAAGAGCATTGTCATCAATGAACATTCTCAAGTCCAAACGACTATCGGGATTGGCCTGCGAACCACCCACCTTTTCATTTTCACAGAGAGGCATATTGAAGTCTCCCATCACAAGTCAGGGACAATCCAAAAATTTGAGCCTCAGCTTCCCTAGTTCATCCCATCGTTTCTTCCTAGCCCTCTTTTGATTAGGGGCATACTCATTGGAGATGACCCAAGTGTAAGAATCCCTAATCCAAACAAATTTAGTCTCCACATGATTAAACCCATCCACAATCAGAACAACTTTGATTAATTTTGCATTCCAAAATTTATCAATACCACCCAAAGCTCCCTCTGAGCTCATCCCATGAAATCCATAATCCTTGAAAAAGAGAGACTTTAGAGCTTCCAACTTATCAATTTGCATTTTAGTCTCTTGAATCAGCAAGATATCTAGCTTATGATCCCAAACCAAATTCTTTAGGAGGTCTTGTTTGTGCAAATTATTCAGCCTCATGATGTTCCATGAAATAATCTTTATTTACACAAAGAGGGAGTGCTCTTCAAGCACAAATCAAAGAGAGTTTTTCAGACCCCTTCAGCAATGTCATGCTTATAATCCCTCTCCCTACTCTTGTGAAGGGAAGGCCTTCCCTGGCTCCTTAATTTGGACCCACAATCCACTTTTTGCCTTCTAGTGGTGACTCCCCTATGAATTTGGGGAGGTGGAGAAGCAAAGGATGTCTTCTTCCTACCTCTCACCAAAATAAAACATTCTTCACCTTTGGATCATGTATCTTCAACTACCAAGTCACCACCGCCACCCCCTAACCTAGAAGCCCCATCCAGTGGAGGAGAAGAAGCAGTAGCAAGCTCCAAAATAGGATGATTAGGGGAACACAAAGAGTCAAAAACATGATCTACTTCAGGACCCACAGATTGACCCATAGCCTATTCCAATAATTTTTTAGGTTCCTTATTATTCACAAGAAGAGGAATCATATGATCCTTAGAATTACCTTCACCTACCAGGCCATCATTAGCAACAAAAACACCATTTTCTTGCTACTGAGAATCACCGATGGTCTTCTTAACCTTCCATACCTTTTTTTTGAGGAGCATTCATTTTTTGTGTTGGTTTGTCTAGGTAGTCTTTGGTCCAATGACCCACTTTTTTACATTTGAAGCAAGCAAATAGAAGGTTTTCAAAAACAATATGTTGCTTCCAAGATCCCACCTTTGAGTTGAGATGGAAAAACTTTGGTAACACAACATATTGATCAATTATGACATAAAATCTAGCTACAACTAGTCGCCTTCTAGAAAGGGTGGCCTCATCAATAGAGACAAAATGCCCTAGGGAGTTAGTCGTAGCTTTGAACACTTCTTCATCTGAATATTCCAAGGAAGATTTGACAACTTGACCCAAACTAGCGTAGACTGAAAGAGGCATTTGGAAAGGTCCATCCTAGGCTCCCAAGGGCACATAATCAAGGAAATATTCCCAAAGGACCATAGGCCTTTAGCAAACACAGCTCTCAGGTCTTCATCACATGAAAAGGAAAAGGAAAAGGAAAAGGAAAAGAATCCTTTAGCCATCACCACTACTTCCACCCGACCTTTCAAGGCCCACTTTTTATGAACCCAAGAATGGAATTCATCAATATTAGGTTGATACCCAGAGAACTTACCAACTAGAGAGAAGTCCATTCTAGCAATATTCTTATCCACAAGAGAATCTGGGACAAACAAAGCAAAACTTCCTTTAGCGTTGGAGGTAATAGATTCAGAAGTGATGCCCTTACCCTTAAGCTTGGAGGAGAAAATGTCAACCCATATTTGTCCCAACACAGAAGATTGACCTTCCGACCGACCATTTTTCACCAGAACATGCTCAATCCAGGGAATACTCGAATGAGCCACAAAATACTCTCCAGATGGGGCCCACCCCTTATCACCAACAACAACTTGACCACTAGAGACAAATAAACACCCATCACAAGCCACCTTGAAAGCCCCACTCACACATTTTTCTTCAAACGCCGCATCTTTGACCGCATCCTTTCTACATGACTCATCATTTCTCTTGCATCCCCATAAGACACCAATGCATCTCCACCACCTGATCCATCCTTTCTTGCATTGCCATCAGAAAACCCCAGATCTATATCCTACCCAAAGTGAAAGTCGTAATGACCGTCAGGGAAAGAGTTCAAATTCAAATCACTCAATCCCACCACTGAACCGGTCCACTCCCCAATGGTCTCCTTCCCAATGGTCTCATCACTCATTTTTGTTAGGCCTTCCATATACACGCTTATCTATATTGATTAGATCAAGTTTCTCTTAATGTTAATATTATTGAAGGTGTGATTTTTGGATATAAAATGAGAAAAGTGAATTTCTAGGCTAAAGTCTTAGTTTTCACAAAAAAATAAAAATTCATGGTTGCTCAGAACCATCGATGGGGGTTCTTGTTGCATAGATATCTTTGATCATTTCAATTAAAAAAGTTTCCAATTAACCCATTGAATCTAAATTTATGGCCCTTGAAAGTTTTCTTAAGAAATATAAAAATTCCTTGGATGCATACAAGAGTTGTAAAGGGGAATTTCACCTATTGAACAAATTATGATGCATGTTATGACACATCATAAGGCATATTTGATTGAGAGATAATTTGGGCACCACTTTTGTGTGGTTTTAGCTCAGGGGTTTCTAATTATCATTTGATGGTTTTAGATTTTGCATATCCTATATCTTAGGTGCTTGAGATGAAGGTTTTATGTAGAGTTTTATAGATACTATTTAATTTGTAAGGATTCCTCCAAATTTTTTATTGGTGGTACTCCTATGAAGGCTTGTTTTTCAAGTGTATTGTAATCATGATTTATTAAATAATACATTGAGTTACTTTGGAGTGTTGGGCTTTTCTATTGAAAGGGTTTTCCCCATGTACACGTGTGTTATGGTATTTATTGTTTATTCTCTATTTAAATATGTTTTCTAATATTTGTAATTGTTAAAGAATATTTTTGTACAACAATCTCCTTAAAGTATTAGTGCAAGAAGCATTTCCACATACCTTGCTTTCAAAAAACTCAAACCTATCTTGAAGAATATGAATTTCTTCAATAATGCTTACCAATATTCAATCTCATAGTGGATTTTATGTTAAGAAATTAATAAGGAGAATGGAATCCTCTTCCACTTCTAGCCACTTAAACTTGAAAGAAATTTCTAGGAACAATTCATATTAGATCTTTCAACTCATTATTAATTTTTCTCACAAGATAGAAAAAATATCTTTTAACAAAAATACCACCCATCAAGAAAAATCACACCCACACTTGTATGGAAAATATTTCCTCTAATTACACTCAGAATTGAGCTTAAAATTACTTAAATATGGTGGAATCCATAGAAAATTTTGACAACTATTAATTTTTATTTCTCCATTGATATGTGGAGGTTGGGAAAGATTAACTAAGATCACAAAATATGCAAATCAAGCCAAGAGAGGTTAAATTAAAATTTAGATGATTGGATCTTTGCATAGGAGTATAAATTTCAATTTAGCACCTTTCTCGAACTAGATATGTCCCCAAAGATATTTTGGTTTCTCTCAATCTATACTCTCTCAACAATAAAATATAAAGCAATATGCCATAATAATTTCAAATTTATAGTCCCAATGAACCAACTACACATGACTCCTAAAGTTATGTAGGAAAACTCAACACATTCTAAGATGGTTAATCACATTGGTCTGGATTTAAATAGAAAACAAGCAAAGCAACATGGAAAAGAGCACAATGAGGTCTACTAAATTTATTTATGAGAATATTTTCATGAGTAAGAATGCAATTAACCCTTACTAATCACACAAATGAGTTACATTTTAGAGACACTTCCATTCACTAAACCAAATCACATAGCTAGTCCACCAAAGGGAAAGAACCAAATTTCTCAAAAAAAATTATCCCAAATTGGCATGATAAGACCACATGGGATGCCTTTCCAAATTAAGGAATCATTGTTATAACGATGCAATTTTTTGACAAAAAAGAGTTTAAAATAAATTTTGGATTTTCAAGGAAGGGAAGAACCTCAAATATCTCACTCCATCAAAATAAACCCATCTTTTCCCATCGAACAAAAAAATCATAGATTCTCTTTAAAAAAAATTGGGCCTCTGCTAAACCATCAATATTCATTAGGGCTAGATTACTTCCACAAGTCAGCCTAAAATAGAGAAATTTTTAAATATTCTAAGAGTAAATCAACTTTAGCATTATGTGAAGAGGAAATGAAATTCTAAATTGCTAAGTCATGGGGATGACAAAAACATTTTAAATAGAGAGATAACATCCTTAAAAGAAAAATATTTGCAATGCATAAGTATAACCTAGGGATAAATTTAGTCTGGAAGGATTATCCAAGCTATTTTTATCCCTAGGGATTTGGTTTGTAGAAAACATGTTTTAAACTCTAGCACCACCTTTTGGTGATGCAATCTACAAACTCTATTCCACTTGAGAAGTGGGATTTTCCTTTCCTTTGAGTTACCTTGTGTTGTGAAATAACTTGCACAATAGAAGAATATGATAGGAAATACAAATTTTCCTTTAATTAAGATTTATTGACCTCATACCTTGTAAAAAGACCCACAAGAAATGGTTAGTGAAATTATATTACGCTTTCAATGCACATTGACAAAGATGCATTATCACCTCCTAGGCGTAGAAATATAGAAATTATGCATGAATAATATCCCCTTCTATCCTAGAAAATATAATATTTCAAAAATATAACTATTTTATAGACTTATATTCTATCCTAATGGATTGCGCAAAAAATATGGACAAAATAAAACCCCTAATAAAGACCTTATTAACCAATAATTTTATAAAAACATATAAGAAACCATAAAAGAACAAAAATAATAATACTAATAACAAGGTTACATTTAAGACTATCACCACAACCTCTCTACCACCAAAAAATATTATTTCTCATCCACCTTAACTACTACCCTCCAACAATATCATTTCCCTCAAGCCACATCTATTCAGATAATTAATAACACTAGAATATTCCTATAAAACTATTACGACCTAAAATTTATCCACAAATCTCTTTTGACTAATTCTAGTTGACCCAATCAAAATTCCATTCCCTTTATCTAAAAA
This sequence comes from Sequoiadendron giganteum, assembly GCA_007115665.2. Taxonomy (NCBI): domain Eukaryota; kingdom Viridiplantae; phylum Streptophyta; class Pinopsida; order Cupressales; family Cupressaceae; genus Sequoiadendron; species Sequoiadendron giganteum. The sequence continues at coordinate 518,355,385 of CM021101.1, forward strand.
TTATGATCCTAATTCTTGTTTCCAATATCATAGGGTTCTTGGTCATCATGTTGAAATATCCATAACTCTTAAACATCAAGTACAAGATTTTATTGACATTAACCTTAACCAAATTATAGGTGTAAATAATTAAGGAAAACATTTTGTAACTCTAATGAAAAACTACAAACATACAAGAACCTCTTACCTCTTTATTCAAATAATTCTAAACCAATAGATATTATACTCTTCTCTCTTGAATACTAGCCAAATTATTCATATAACGGTCTAGAGTGAAAATTCCATTAATTTAACAATATGGTTGTAATAGTTAACATAAAGTCTTTTGAAGAAGGGTCTTCTTATCCTGAAATCCCTATTGAGGCATCAATAATTCAATTCACATAAAATCAAATTTCTAACAATAACTATCATGGGCCCTTATACATTAGTGGAATCATTAATTCCAATTATTTTAATCAACACAAACTCTTCCATTAATATCATCATAAAGGAATACTTCACAACATTGGTGCCCATCAAGATACCTACCCAATAATTGGAAGACACGTGAAATTTCATAATTAAATGTATATAGAGACTCACAATCATTGAAATACAATTAAAATGTTATAATGGAATTTATAGACTCTATGAAATAGCATCCAAACTCTTAAAATTAACCTCAAGAATACACAAATATTATTACATGTGGTTCTTATATTAGATCAATTTTATCTTATTCTTGAGATACATTGGATAGATGAGTTGAAAGAGTAACTTCTATATCTGGCGTATGAGCATCCAAGACCATAGCAAATATTGCATCACCAAAAATATTCAAATTTGCTTTATGTTTTTAGTTTAGTTTTGGTTTGTTTCTTTTAATTTTAGTGGTTGTTTCTTCTAGATAATTTTTAAATCCAATTTGGGAAACTAAGAGATTCACTTTGTAGAAGATCTTAATGGGCATTTGTAGTTCAAAGTTGGGGAAGAAAGGATGGAAATTGGATAGGTTATGAGCATGTGGGTTTTTGTTCTATTATTGAACTTTTGCAGGTTTTTGGTCTACTACTGGATGTTTGTAGGTTTTTGATCTGCTACCATACTTTTGTGAAGATTTGTAGCTAAATCGACCCATTTACAACCAGTTGCAATGTATTTTACCACACAATTAGAACTGGTGGATTTTTCCATATTTACAAGAATTTTGAGATTAACTAGCTTTGGGTGAATCTCTTGCCCATCTCATTTTATAGGAATCTCATGGCCATTAGGACTTGTGTGTAATCCCAAGTGAACTAGAATTCATCAATTCAACTAGTTTAGATTATCCATTTTGGTGATGACATCAACATTTTATGGTTGCGGATGAACATAATTGAATTGAATATTAAGATGCAAATATAATGTTAGTGTATGATTTGTGAGAAAATTGTACTGAACTAGAAAAGCGCACCAATCAAAAGGTTCAATACGATAAGAAATGGAACTTCTACAAAGAAGGATGAATATGGAGTAAGCATGAGTTAAACTAGGTATATAGTGCAAGTTTTTCCAATTAAACTTGTTAATTGACCTTGCCAAGACTTCTATCTAGAGTAGATATTTGCAGACTCTTGAAATTCATCAAGTTATGTGGAATTTCCTATTTGAATTAGTCATTTGTAGAAATTTCCCTTGCTATTGGATTTTGTGTTTCTACAATGATTCAATTGTTGTATCCAATAGGATTCAAAATGGTTAAAATTCATAGCTACCCAAGGAATTAAAGGAGATTAATACACACATTGTGGGGTCCTTTGGAAGGAGAAGATGTTTTTGAGAAGAATAAGGCTGAATTTGTAAATGGTTAATTGGTTATTTATTCTATAACATAAAATCTTGTTGATTTATTCAACAAAATTTTGGGTCATAGTATGTCCTATATTTTGCACAAGTTGCATGATACATAGGTTAATTATAATAACTTGAGAAAAGTATATATTAGCCATGTAAGAATGAGGTAAGTTTGAGATATATTTTGAGTATTTAGATTCCACATGTACAAATAATGGAATATATCTTCATTCATGCAAAATTTCTTCCAAGTGCCCCTATAGATATTTTAAGTACATATAAGGTGATAGGATTGTTAAATGATATCTCTACCTTCCAAAGATAATTGGATATACTATTAAAGGAGAAGCTAAATTCTTTTGAAGGTTTGAAAGAGATTTTGATGACAAATATTTTGGATGATAGAAGTGAAATAAAGGCATTAGATGATTGAAAAATACAATTCAATAATTTTTTCCCACTTTTAGTGCATCTATATTTTCAGATAATGAGGTGGATTTAGTTTTGTGCAATATGAGCCTGGCTAAGTTGCTAAAATTAGAATCAAGTCTTGATAGTCTTATTAAGGAAAATAATTCACTTTTGTATGGAAGGTATGTAGCTCACATAAATAAGGTTGAAAAGGTTTTGACTCGCCAATGACCTTCAAAATAAGTATATGCATCATGGTTAGAGAAATATAATGTGTGAAGTGGATCTTTTGTAATGTCCCAACCAACATGCTTAGAATAAAATATAATGGAACATTTTTTGAAAAAACAACAATGTCTCACACTTACACAATAATGTGCACACAAGTGTCATGTGAAACATAATGACACAATGCCAATGACAACAAGACAACCTCACTATTGCATAAGCAAGTTGGAAACAACAAAAGACTTAAAAATCATGGTATAAATTCCCCATAAAGACCATATGAGAGAGGACAACACCTACATGATGGACTACACAACGATTGGTTACTAATCCATGATCGTGTTCTCTCACAACACCACTATAGGATAGGATGATGGAATCATCGACCTTCAATCCACACCTTGACACACTTACAACACTTTACACAAAGGCCAACTAATGCAAGGGCTTTCAGGAGTCATAAATTTTGACTCAAAAGTCCATTTGGGCTTAGATTTTACAGGGAGGTGTGTTATGAGGAATTTTTTGGATTGCCAAGCAGCTCAATTAGTGGTCATTTTGAATTTTTTTGGGAGAAAAATATTTTATCTGTGTTGGAAAATCAAGGTATAACTTGCAGCAATATGAACTTATTAAAGTGGTTGCAAATCTAAAATTATATATTCAATATTACCATAGAAATATTATGTGATTGATAATTGTAACAATGAAATAAAAATATGCAACACCACAAGTCATCAAACACAAGTGACACAAGATATACATGGAGAAACCCTTGCAGGAAAAAACTCCATACCAAAAAAGATCAAATGTTTGTATTAATATTCAAGGAAGTACATCAATAGAAAAATCCTCTTTGTAATCTGGCAACACTTCATCGCTCTAAAAAACCTAAAAAAGACCTCTTACAAACCACCACCTCAAGGATCTATTATATATAATTTTGTGGGAGAGAGTACCACAAATGGTATCCCAAAAAAACAAGCAAAACTACCTAGAAAACCTACACCCCCTTAGTGGACAACCCATAAACATGGAATAAAATATTAAATTATCACATGGCCTTCACATGGGCACCTAACACATAGCCAATCAGAATTGGTCAAACCCAAGTGCTCCATAACTCACCGATAGCTCTGATGACCACATGCAAGAGCATGCACCACCATGCAAACTTGGGCACCCAACCATGAAAGAGCATGAAAAACATGCAAATAACATGCAAGGACATGCACACCAAAGTGGCCCCCACTAAAAAGGTTGGACTCCTAAGAGGAATATCCTCCCAAAATGCTTTGTAAATGCGATTGTAAAGGGTCCACCTCTTTGAATGAAATTATAATTTTTCATAGCAAAATAAATAATAAATATTTTGTTCCTCATGTCCCCTAGAACACTTTCTAAACAATGTGGAGACACATAAATCAATGTAGGATAGCAATTATAATGTCATCTATCCTAACATTCTCCCACTTAACATTTTACATTGCAATTACATTCATGAGATACAAATAAAACATATAATCAAGTACAGTGATCAAGGCCCATGGCCTTCCTGGACTAAGAGAACTTATTTGTGGTCACTGGCTTCGTGAGAGAATCTGCAAAATTCTCCAAAGTGTCAACCTTCTCAATCAAAACCTTACCATTCTAAACCATTTCTTGCACAAAGTGATACTAAACATCAAAATTATTAGTATGAGCATGATGCATAGGATTTTTGGTTAAACATATGGCACTCTAACTATCATATCAAATCCTCACTATCCTACAATCAAAACCAATGCCATTACCAAGTATGTATAACCAAACAGCCTCCTTAGAGCCATGTGTAGCAGCCATATACTCTACTTCGGTGGTGGAAAATGCAACTGTAGGTTGCCTCTTACTCATCCAACTCATTGCACCTCCAAACAAAGTAAAAACATAGCCACTAGTGGACCTTCGACTATCCAAGTCACCTACCCAATCTACATCAAAAAAACCCTGTATTTCCAATGACTTACCCACATAATTAGTACCATGATAAAAAAAATAGTAATATGAAGTACCACACAAATATCTAAACACCCTCTTAACAAAAGTACAATTCTCCCTACCAGGGTTAGACATAAACCTGCTAAAAACTCCCATTGCTTGGGCTATATCTGGTCTAGTGCAAACCATTACATACATCAAACTACCAATGGCACTAGCATAAGGAACATTAGACATCTCTTCAATATCATCATCAAAATTAGGACACATGTCTAAACTCAACTTAGTACCAACCAGAAATGGAATATTTATTGGATTGCAGTCATGCATATTAAACCTTTGCAAAATAGTACATCAACATACTTACTCTAACTTAACCAAATATTTATGTGAACCCTACCTCTACTGATTTCCATCCCAAGAATATATTTTGCAGCCCCCAAATCCTTCCTATCAAATGTTCCAGAAAGACGAGTCTTAAGCTCCCTAATCATCACCTTGTTGTTACCCATAAACAACATGTCATCAACATACAAGACAATGATTAGTATCTGTGAACCCCAATCCTATTCCTGCATAGACATGACAAAAAAACACATTAGTTAGTTGATATGCAAGATAAAATAAGGATTCCCCATGAAATCCATTCACAAATACTCAAAATAGGAAAAACAAGAACAAACATGAAATATAAATGAAATCCTAAATTAAGCAAATGAAAACTCTTGATCCCATGGGGGAGGTGGTGCCAATTGGTGTGTCAAAATTGGACCTTTCACAACTCCTTTGTAAACTCTTTGATGATTTGATGGAGATTGATCCACTTTTTTGATGAAGAACAAGATGAGTTCTTGAGAAAACCTGCAATAACCTAGCTATGAATTTTGCATTGAGGATGAAGTTGAGTAGAGTAAGTTTACTCAAGTTGTGGATGTTTGAATGAGAGGAAGTCTCTCATTTATAGATTTCCAAAATGGAAGAGAGTGAAATTGAGCAATGTGGGATAAAATATAATTCAATGGCATTGTGCCACTTGTCCACATGTGATTGGAGGAGGAATGAGCACATTTTGGTCAATGTGCATGATAAATGCTATGAGATTCAAATTTGAAATTTGAATGTGACATGTTGGAGGGAGAAAGAAATGGAGTTAATGTCAGTTGGATCAATGCACAAAGACATGTAAGAGGCATTAAATGCCTTGTTGGAAGGACCAAGCCCACTTGAATTTGAATTCAAATTTGAGGGAATATTCCCCTTTTATGCCATGTTGAGAGAAAATAGAGATTTAAAAAATCAAAGTAATTGATTTATTGTGCAAGTGGTAAAAGCTAGAGGATGGGGCATAGATTAGGATTAAATTAATCAAAGGTTAGTTAATTTAATGGGAGATTAGGAGATGTGACAATTTTGACTTGAATTTATGAGTTAATTTAAATCAAGAAGTGAGAAGAAAGATTTAATTAAATAAATGATTTGATTTATTTAACTAAAGGGGATAATGTTAGATTAAATTAAATAAGGTTTAGTTTATTCAATTTAATAAGAAGACTTTAGAGACTTGATTTAAATAAAATGAATTATTTAAATAAACAGAGATATAAGGTTAATTAAATTAAATTGATTAATTTAATCAACAAAGGAGAAAGACTTAATTAAATAAATAATGATTAATTTAATTAAGAGATGAAAAGTGTTGATAAGCTGAGAGTATGATTTAGGACGAAAATGATGTTAGTAAATTAGGATCATGTGCGTTGGATCGAATTGTACATTTTCCATGTCTATAGTATCTAATCATCAATAACCTTAATGTAAACACAATGATCCTCCTCACTCCTAACAAAACCCAAATTAAATGCAAAGGCATCAAACTTCTGGTACCACATCCTGAGTGACTGTTTCAAACCATATAAAGATCTCTTTAACTTCCAAACCAAGTGTCCTTTTCCTTTCACAATAAAACCGCCAGACTATCACATATAAATATCTTCCTCAAGATCCCCATGCAAGAAAGTAGTTTTAACATCATTTTTCTCTATTTCATAATCATAAGCAACAGTAATAGATAATAGGAATCTAATAGATTTTAACTTAGCAACATGAGATAAAATTTCACCAAAATCAACCCCCTCTCTCTAGGAGTAGCCCTTGGCCATCAATCTGGCCTTGTACTGCTCTAACCGACCATTTTCACCAAATTTTTTTTTAAATACCCACTTTCAACCAATTTTCTTCCTACCTTTGGGAAAACTCACAAGATCCCAAGTATCACAACTATCTAAATCCATCATCTCCTCCTGCATGGCCTGCATCCAAGTCTCGCTTTCTTCTAAAGAAAGAGCCTCCCTATAGGATCTAGGTTCATCATCATTACTCAACGTACCAAATACACAACAAAAATTGGATGTGTTATACTTGTCAACTAGATTTTGTTGTCTTGTGGGTGTTCTCAAGTTAGGAGTAAGGGGTTCTTGTTGCTCTACTTCTTCTGCATGCTCATCCTGCACATCATTTGAACTCTCTAAACCCTCCTCTTCTTCTCCATTATCAAATTCATTTGGTTGTTCTTCCACATGTGCATCTTTCTGATTTTCAATCTTTATCTCGAAGTGCACTATTTTTGTCTTATCTTTCTCCTTTGGTTGTTCTTCACCTGAGTAAGCTCTAAACTCCCTAAAAATCACATCTCTAGACAAAACCATTTTATGGGTTAGTAGATTCGAAAGCTTATAGCCTTTTACATTCTCACTGTAACCAACAAAGATGCATTTTTTTATTTTGGATCCAATTTAGAATTCTTCTCTTGAGGCACATGAACAAAATATTCACAACCAAAGGCCCTTAAATTTGAAATAGAAGAATTTCTAACTATCCACACTTCATAAGAGTTTTATCAACAAGAGTTGAGCAAGGAGATCTATTAACCAAATAACATGCAATACTTACAAATTCTCCCCAAAAGTATCTATCAAGCTTAGTGCTACTCAAAATTCTCCTAACTCTTTCCATCAAGGTTCGGTTCATTCTTTCTACTACCCCATTTTGTTGAGGTGCATAAGTAGTATTTTGCTAAACAATACCTGTGTGCTTACAAAACTCATCAAATTCCCTAGAACAATATTCACCCCCATTGTTATATCTAAACACCCTTATCTTATAATCTGTTTGCTTCTCAACTAAGGCTTTAAATTCCTTAAACTTAGTGTAAGCTACAGATTTTGCATGCATAAAATAAATCTAGGTGTATCTTGAGACATCATCAATGAAAGTAACATAATGAGATTTTCCAAAAGAGTCAACATCCACTGGTCCAAATACATCCAAATGAATGATATATAATAATCTCTTAGATTTATTAGTCCCATTAGGAAATTATGATCTATTATGTTTACCAAACACACAATGCTCACAAAATCACTTTTACCAACATAATAATTAGTAAAGACTATCAACCAGTTTTTTATTCAAAATGGTCTTAAGAACCCTTTCACTTATGTGACCCAATCTATGGTGCCACAACATACATTCATTTTCAATTCTAGTTACATTGGTAAAGTTACAAAAATTGGATGTGTTAAACCTAAACAAATTCCTAATTTGAGATCCTTTAGCTATCACCAAACTACCTCTTAGCAACCTGCAACTAGACTTGTCAAATGTCACATGCATCCATAATCATTCAACTTGGATACTAAAAGTAAATTTCTCACAAGTCCTGGAATATGTAAAACATGATCAAGGGTTTTAACCCTTCCATCACTAAAACACAACTCTACCTTTCCCTTACCAACAATAGTATGTGTTATTATCACCAAGGAAAACTTCTCCCCCATCATAAGTTGAATATGAAGTAAACCACTCCTTATGAGGAGTCATATGGTAGGAGAAACCTGAATCAATAAGCCAAGAATAATCACTAATAATGTTAGAAAAAATAAATAAAGCATTAGAATCACCATCTTCTAAGGACTTTTCATGGAAGTATCCAAACTCTTTTTCTTGTTTCTACACTCCTCCACATGCCCTATCTTACCACAATTCCAAAACTTTATTCTACTCTTCTTGGGGATTTTAGAACCTCCTTTAGACTTGTCTCTCTTCTTGTCTCCTTTAGACCCTCCTTTTTCTTTGCACCTTCCTCGCACATGCAAGACATCTTGGGAGCTTGCATTCATGGACTTTCTCCTCATCTCTTCTAAAAGAAGTATTGCAATGAGACTATCCATCTTCAGTTTTGTACCACCACCACTTATGGAAACAAGTAGATTTTCCCAAGATTTGGGTAAAGAACAAAGAAACAAAATACATTTATCTTCTTCTTCTATCTTAACATACGTTGGTTCTGGTTTCTTTTCACTTGAAACTTCCAACCATTGATCTCTCTCTTCAAGGAGATCCTCCATATTCAACTTCCACATCTCATAACTAGTGCCATTGAACTTCTCAATATCTATATGAGAGGTAGAAGCCATGGTTTACAATCTTCTTCACAAATCTGAAAAATCCACAATGCACAAGCTCCCACTACAACCAAAAAATCTTCAACACTCAAAAGAAAGGCATCCCTCTCTTAATAGAACTGTTAGCTCTGATACAAAATGTTGGAAAATCAAGGTATAACTAGCAGCAATATGAACTTATTAAATTGGTTGCAAATCTGAAATTATATATTCAATATTACCATAGAAAGATTATGTGATTGACAATTACAATAATGAAAAAAAACTATAATACCATAAGTCATCAAACACAAGTGACACAAGATATACGTGGAGAAACCCTTGCGAGAAGAAACTCCACATCCAAAGAGATCCAATGTTTGTATCAATCTTAAAGGAAGTAAATCAATAAAACAATCATCTTTGTAATCCGGCAACATTTTGTCACTCTAACAACCTACAAACAAACTCTTACAAACCACCATCTCAAGGCTCCATTATATGGAAGTTTGTGGGAGAGAATACCACAACTGGTATCCCAAAACAACAAGAAAAACCACCTAGAAAAACCCATTCCCCCCTTAGTGCACAACCCATAAACATGGAATAAAATATTAAATTATCACATGACCTTCACATGGGCACCTACCCATAGCCAATCAGAATTGGTCAAACTCGAGTGCTCCATAACTCACTGATGGCTTCGACAGCTGCATGCAAGATCATGCACCAACATGAAAACTTGGGTGCCCAACCGTGCAAGAGAATGCAAAAAATTGAAATAGCATGCAATTACATGCACACCAAAGTGATCCCCACTCACACATTTGGATGCCCAAGAGGAATATCCTCCCAAAATGCTTTGTAACCGCCACCCTAAAGGGTCCACCTCTTTGAATGCAATTTACAATTTATCATAGGATAATAATAAAAAATAGGTTTTCCCTCATGTCCCCTAGAACACTTCCAAATAATGTGGAGAAACATAAATAAACTTAGGATAGCAATTATAATGTCACCTATCCTAACAATTTGGGCCCTCAAAATTAACTTTTATTGATTTTTGAGTTTTTAGAAAGTTGTTTTCTTTAATAACTTGGAACTCATGTTTCCAATTTGAATTGTAAGTTGAAAATTAGTGTCACCATAGTGTTAGGAAGTTTTTGGGAAAAATATGAGCTAAAATGGATATGTATGTGAAATCACCAAAAATGGCAGATTATGACAATTGTCAAAAACTACTAAAAATTGTAATTTTGGGGGTTTTTTTTTCAATTTTTTAGATATAAGGGAATTCTCTTTCATTATAGAGGTAGAATAGGATGTTTCCTAACCAAAAGGCACAAACTCTACACTAACGAGAATTACAATGAGTCACTCCCAAGATACAACACACTTCACAAGGCAAGGAGATGTCATAATTGTTGATGTATGACACTCATCAATGGAATGACAACATGGGAAGACTCAAAAGACCAAGGGGGGAAATTTAATATACAAGGATTCCATAAGAAATGAATAGAATACACTTTGATCAATGAACTAAGTAGAAACTAAGCATTTGAGGATATTAGCACCTAAATGGGACACTAGTGCCCAAAGACAACACTAGATACTAGGCACTGACATCCCTATCATCCCTATAGAGGCACTAGTGTCTTGGAAAATGAGAAAACCCAATCTAGGGATTGATCCCTAGGACATTCCAAACCCTTAGGAACTACCAAACACTACACTTAACAACTGATGAGCTTAAAAAATAATAAAATGACTCTAGGATAACTAGAGTGTTTTATCTCTTGAGAACTTTCCAGATTAAAATCACAAAGGATGAGGTTTATAAGGGGTGTTGTGACCTCTCAAACACTCCTACATCCTATCATAATAAAAAAAACACATGGGAAAATAGATACACCACTTCCCATATTCTTCAAGAACACATAGGGGACCCCTAAACGATCCCTAAACATGCCAATTACCTAAAAAGAGGCACCTATAAACCAACTAGCCACTAAGGAAAACAACACAACACCAAACCATTTTCTAAACATGAAGGTTCATTTTAAAACCCAAATAAAGAGTCCCAAGTTTATTTTAGATTCAAAACCAGATGTTCTCTATGTTCATTTTATCTTAAATATGAAAGCATTTAAAACATATGAGATTACATGCATGCTCAACTCCAACTTTGAGACATGTAACAATATATAATAAATGTGGCACTTAAATGGCATATTATAATTCATCCCAAGATGGAGATCCAATAAAATATTACAATCACAAGAGGACTCAAATGTCCTTCAACATCAATTACATCATACTAAAAAAGGAAAAAATAATGAAATAAATCATGATAAACCTTTATCAAATTAAAGTCATCATCAACTCCAACCATGATCCTCTAATCCCCAATGGTGGATTCCATTCTACCAACCTCATGGAATCAATATATTCACTCCCACCATGCTAGGAGATATTTACATGGGACACAATCACACACACTCACACCAAACACATGAGGAGAAGGCTTATACACATGCCATACATGGAGTATACACTCAACATGATAATCACAAAAAACACTCATACAACATCACAAGATGGATCGATCATAATTAGGATCAAATATAGTCTTCATTGGGTACAAATACCGATGGTATATCACAAGATCATTATTGTGCAAACTCACTAATGGCACATCACAAGATCATCATTAGGAAAACTCACCAATGAAACAACACAAGATCATCCTTGGGTAACTCACCACTAGAAAATCACAAGCATAATCATTGGGACAACTCATCAATGGTGGAACACAAATATCATCATTAGGAAAACTAGCTCACCAATGACATCACAAACACGTAAGAAACTAGGATAAGATGCTAGAGTGCTAGATAAGGAGTCTCGTCATGGTGATCACTGGTATGAAATTGTGTGAAACCTAGTAATCCTCTCATGTGAATGAATATAATTGATCTTAAAATACCCAAGCTCCCTAAGTTGGCATGTCTTTCCAAACATCCTTAGTCTTTACGAGCACTCAAGGCATGAGAGGGAAATTCATTATTTTGGTTAATTAATTACCCTATTTCATTAATTTCCACTTGATTAAATGAATCCTTGCTCATGGTTAGCCCACAAATTACTTTGGGTTAGCTAAACATTGGGATCCAATCCCTTAACCCTCTCTAGTATTGTCATCCTAGGCTCATCACACTCTCCAATGATTATGACACAAAAAATAATGCATACAAGCATGACATAAAAAAAATTCTCAAAAACTTGAAACCCTAATCTTAAAATGATCCTAATGAAAATCCATCAAGGAGACTCTAATTCCCTCAAAATAAATCATTCAAATTTCACTTTTAAATTCAGATTTTCTAATAATTTTCCAACACAAAAACCAATAATTTCTTCAAACACCATTAAAATAACTTGAAATTTCTTCAAATTTTAAATTTTAAAAAACTAAAATTCTAACAATACCATTTTCTTCTAAATCAAAAATAAATAGGTAGAATCTTTTCCCCACATTAAAATTCATCATAAAACATGCATAATTTCTTTTTTTTTTTAATATTTTGCATTGGAAAACCATAAATTCCCAAAAACTCCATTGATGAAAAGCTTCAAATTTTAAAGTTTCAAACTCAAATTTCTAAAAATACATTTTGGCTCTAAATATGCTCAACAACACACTTTTAAAATCAATTTCACATTTCATATATTTTAATTTTTTTTCCATAACCATGGTTCCATTTGGGCATTTTTCAAAATTTGAATCCTACTCTAAAATTTCAAATTTTAATCTATAAAGGAATTTGTATACTACCTTAAAGGTGAGCATGGCATCCAAAACAAGAAAGATCTCAAACAATGGAGAGGATAAGAAGATTACCTCAATTTTAAATGCACATAAAACACATGAGAACTTGCACTTTACCAATTTGGAGGACACAATCACACACAAGCAAGATCCATTTCCTATCCCAATCCATTCCCTTCCAAATCCATCCAATTTCAAATTTTTAAAAAGAATTTTTTTAGAGCATTTTTCCTTCACAAAAATGAATAATGCAAAACTGACCAACTCTTTCCCTTTTGAACCTTTTTCCAATTTTCTCTTTTCTAATTTTTCTTTATTTTAAATTCTAAAACTTCTATTTCACAAAACAAAAACCATTTTCCTTTATGCATTAGAAATTATATAACAATATGATTAAATCAAATATAAATACACATTCCCACCCTAACTTAACTATATTTTTCTATTTTTTTATAGAAATAACAACTTAGACATAAAAATAATTTTTTAACTCATCAAACATTGTTATGATTAAAATGGGAATTTAAACTATCATTTAAATATGTTACCTTATTTCATAATTAAAATATGATTAATCAAGCAAATATACAACTCAAATATTTTTACGAAAAATACAAAATTTAAGAAATCATTTAAACCATGCATACACTTACATTTCATGAAAGATTTTAGAACACCTAACTTGGATCTAAGTCAAAACTGGTCAAATATGACACATACCATACTTGATTCGAGTATGATTGAGGAATAGATATGGAGGCCTAGTATGACATATCCCAAATAACCACCTTTGGGAAATAACTTAGACCTGTGTAGCTAGGTGGATAAATAACCATGTATCTATAGCAACTCAATGCACGTCAAGGGTACCTACTCAATGTATATATAGTTGAAGCACAACATGATCAACCAATGGGGTACAATAACATAAGTCATAAAAGTAGCATTCAAACATATTTTATATAAATCATTCATTTTGTATATAAATAATCAGGTTCACATTTAATCATTGCATAAATAATGCACATCTCTATGAATTGAAACATACCAATAAGCTAGGAATAAAAACAAACAAACTGCCAACAATCAACATGTTGTAGAACCTCATATCAAAATGTGTGATAGTTCATACACACCATTCAAAGAATAATAGAAACCACAATAAAAATCACAAGGAAAACAATGAAGCTAAAACACCAATCTGACATCTAAAGTTGTAACCGAGAGGGGAATTGCATCGTTCATGTCATCAGGGTGTTGTGAAAATATCCCATGTGTCTTCATCGTGAGAGTAGTTTCATATTTTTTTCCACTACAATGGCATTAAAAATTTTTATCAACTTAAGTTGTTGAAAATCTTTCCCAATAGTTATGGGTTGTTGCACCCATTTTATCTCAACAAAATAGAATTTTGTCAAATGTAAATAGTGAAAAATGTCATTTTCTTATGATCTTGCATGCTCATTTCACCTTTAAAAGGGGAATTTTATTTCATTGTAAAGGGTTATGAGATTGAAAAATAGGTGGGATGTAAGAGTCATTTTGGTCTATTATGAGAAATAGTATTTTGTGTCTATCCATTTTTTGTAAAAACATTTTTATATTCTAATTGAAGCTTATATGAATAAATGATTCAATGTGTATTTGTTTCCAAATTGTGATGTAACATTTTCCTTAAGTTGATCTCTGCTTGTGTAACCTCCCCCATGTGCTATGTTTTGGTTAATGGTGTCCCCCAAGGTTTTTTCTCTTGTGGTCATGGTCTCAGGCAAGGTGACCCCCTCTCACCCTATCTTTTCATAATTATTGTTGAGGTTCTCGAAAGGGATATTCAAAAGTTGGTGGACTCTAAATCCCTAAAAGGTGTTAAAGTGAACTCCTCTCTTTTTCTTGAATCCCACCAAAAATTTATTGATGATACACTCATATTTGGGGAAGCCTCGATGGGGGAAGCAGGGCTTTGGAAACAGGCCCTTGATGACTATGCTGTTGCTTTTGGCCAATTTATCAACTATGAAAAAAGCAAGATTTACTTCTTTAATACTGACCAATTGGTAAAGGAAAGAGTAGTGAAAATATTGGGTTATCAGGAAGTTATCCTACCTGATGCCTACCTTGGGTTACCTTTGATTTCAAAGAAGTTGGAAAACAGCTACTGGAACCAACTGATTGAGAGAGTTCAAAAAAAATTGGTTGGATGGAAGGGAAAGCTTCTTAGCTTGGTTGGGAAGATCCAATTGTTGAAAGCCTCCTTATAGAATATCCATATTTACTACTTGTCTATCTTCAAAATTCTTGCATTTATAGGGGAACAAATTGAATAGATTCAGAGAAGATTCATGTGGTCTGGAATTGAAGAAAAAAATAAAATGTCTTTGGTTAGTTGGGAAAAAGTGTGCACTCCAAAAAGGGCTGGTGGTTTAGGGATAAGTAAAATCAATTTTCTTAATAAATCCCTAACTACTAAAGTTGGTTGGAATCTCCTGGAAGGTTCAAAAGACTGGGTGAATATTTTCCAAGCCAAGTATCTGAAGATCAGGAACCCTGGTTGTTTCCTCTCTATCATTGACCTACCTAGTGGTTTTTTTTTATGGAACCACCTTGTTAAAATTAAAAATGTGTTGAAATTGGGGGTTGAAAAGAGAATTGGAAATGGAAGAAATACTGACTTTTGGAAGGAC
>CM021101.1:518370873-518386104 GCA_007115665.2 Sequoiadendron giganteum
AACGCCATCCAGGGGAGTCTTTGAGTGGTGGCCTTCAAACCCATGTGTGTTAATCTTGCGGGGTGACTTGTTCATATGACCCCACTGACACTCAGGAGGTTGCTACGTAGGATCCATCTGCAGCTATGGAGATGGAGAGGGTAGATGAAATATTGCATGAGGCATATGGAATTGACAGTTAGGTAAAATTTATCATGTTCATTGAATTTAATTTATTAAATTTCAATTTTGAAATGCAAGATTAACTAAATTTTTTTTATGATTTTAATAAAATTGCAGGGTCATAGTGTTGAGACCGGATACACCGGCCCCCCACCTACTTATTTTTGTAGTACACCTATCGCTGGGGTATGTAACTAGTAAAAAATTATAAATTTATTACATGTTAATAACATTGTTTTACGAATGGTATTTTAATATGCGATTTTGGATGTTGAATAGGCTAATATTGGAGGTTTCGAGGGAACACTTCCCAATGGAAGTGGATTTACTCAAACCTACATGGAGGTAATAGAATAAAGAGTTTAACTAATGAATTGTACTTAATAGATTTGTGTAATTTATATGCACATTGTTGATTACGTTGAATAATTTGTTGTTTTATTTTTAGATGTTGCAAGCCGAAACACCTCTGAATGTGATGAGGGCAATGGAGATTGATTTGTCATCTGCTACATGATCCTCGATGGCTCTAACAGGGGAGGTATGAGGCAAACTATTAAATTTCAATTTACATTCATTGTTATAGATGTTAGTGAAAAATAAAACAATTATTGATTCACGTAGTTTAATTTCTATTTGTATGGTTTATACAGGGCTTGAGCATGCTTGAGCATGGGCGTGAGAATATTTCCCTCATGGAGAGAGATCATGAGATAGCGGTAAGTGATTATTTTATCAAATATATCATTTTTTATAATGTAATTTCTATATATTCATGTCTTTACTTCTTATTGTAACAGTTAAAACTTCACTATGAACTAAACACTAGGAGGAGGAACAGGAGCACTCCTCGAGCACAGCAAAAATGAGTGACAGACCTATCACCATCCGATCGAAAAGCAAAGGGAAAGAATTTATTTCCAAAGCATGGAGAGAAATGACTTTTGATTCCAGAGCCCTTCGTTGTATGCCTACATGGCATTTTTGTATATATTTTGTATTGGACATATTTGACATTGTATGCCTATATGGCATTCTCGTAAGCTATATGGCTATTTTGTACATATATTTCATACTTATATCGACATATATTGATGTATGCCTACATGGCTATTTGGTTAATACAAATATCTTTTATCGATCGTGTCCATATTTGCATTCTAAATTGATGGTTCAATAGATATGAGTTACGTGTATTCAAGTGTATACTTTACAACTTACGTGTGTTCCAATGTATACTTTGTGGCTTATGTGTTTTCATGCGTATACCTTGTATTTGTGCATGTACTTTGTATTAATTTGTGTATACTATGTATTCATGTGTATACTTCTTGAGGCTTACATGTTTTTTAGTACTTGTTCTTCCCTTATTCACATGTACATGGTTGACTTATTCACGGGTATAATTATTAATTCGTTAGCCCTAGCATTGATCATTGTTGTCCTTCATGGTTTATCTTGAATATTAATTGATTGATGCTAAACCACTTTATCTAAAATAAAAAACATGTTTTCAATTGGTATTCCATGAAATGATTCATAAAAATATTCCAATATGTTCTTGATGCGTCACCATATAAACATTTTGAAATATTTATATGTCAACTTTTTGCAATATTATTTCTTGTATACGAAATGGACTCGGGAGAAAGCAAGTTATAATTTATAATACAAATAAGAAATGGACTCAACGATGTCCTAGACCCTCGAATAAGTCTATTTAACAAAGCAACATGCTCTCAATCACTCTTCCAATTAAAAATCACCATTGGTGATGCAAAGTGGCTCAACCAAGTTGTGATTTGACACAAATTCTCTCAAATATTCTCACTAAGACTCCAAATTCACTTGACTCAACAGGGTAACTCAACTACCTGACCATGGAATCTATCAAACTGGACATGACCAAAACTTGGAGCAGACTTGGAAACCTCCCAACATGACCAACCACACTCAACACAACTCACTTTATGCTTGGGAACCACCTCTAACCTATCACTTCCAAACTAGGCCTCATATTCCTTACAGCCTAACCAACTAGGACAGTCAACACAAGAACCACTCAAAAGGAATTAACCAGACCAAGGATACTAGTTCTAGGAATCTTATACCAATTCCCACAAGTCTTCAAAGGCCCATGTCTTGACGATAAAATACAAATCCATGACAGGCCAAAAATGAATGCTACAAGGTAGGCCTAATTAGGCTACTCCACACAAGGAATCAAGTACCTTGGCTCACCCCAACACCCCTCAATGAAAAATAGGTTCTTAAAACCTTTTCCAACACATATCAAATTCTCCCAAGCTCCCTTGTCACAAAACACTTATGAAAACAATAAAAAATCAGATTTTACACAAAATCAGGCCTCTTATATAGAGATGTCAGGCCTAGAATGCCAAAGATCTCCCTCCCAACTTCAATCCATTCTCTGAAACCAAAATGGAATCAAAATATATATGGTACTCTTCCATTCCACCCAAATCTACCCTTAGCACATGGTGGAGATGGAAGATATGAGGGAATTTCACTCAAAACCCTGGTTTTTGAGGGTTTCAGACCACTTGCAGAAAAATGATAAGAACTCTCCTATTCCTTTATGGTTTTCCACCAAACCACCACCAAAAGAAATCCAACTCATCCCTCTTTCAATCCATGTCATCATTGGGACCGTACAGGAAAGCTATAGGTTGTACCAAGTATGGGATCAACAAGTTTGTATAAAAAATCAGAAAAACAGAGAACAATGTGAAGAATTCTTATTAAATCTTCTCCAAAATTTCAACAACAACCTCCATTCGAGCCTCTCAAGTCTTTACATAGTCTTCTACACCCTTCTCTAACTGATCCACGCCCTCAACTAACTAAAAACCAACTTTCAAAACAAGTAACCGTTGCATTTCAAATTTGTTGCTTTAAGCAACTTACAAATTTGCAACTTTAGACTCCTCCAGCCTAATGACTACAACTAATGACCTCTAAACCCACAAAAATGGATTATAAATAGCCTTATTACATCAACAAAACTCCATTCTTGCACAGTCATATACAAATTCACAAATTTTCCTTCAAAGGCTACAAAGACAACTTCTAGTGCAAGATTGAAATTTTCACATTTTTATCACTAGACCCAAAACTCACCCTAAAACATACCTAATGGTCTTAATTGACCTTATTGAATACAAAGCATGCTCAAAATACCCACAAAAACGTATTGAACAACCTATTCACCATCAGATAATCAAAGATTGAGGGTGAGGTGTAGGTGCTCCTACACCAATTGGGCAACATTGATCATACACTTTTTGTGTGGAATACTCAGACTTCTCAATCGTCGTTTGTATGTTTCTCTTTTCCATTGTTTTGCATGCCATCATAAGGGATCAAGCCAGTTGAAAGCAGCTCATATCAATTCCACGTGTTTGGGTGCGAAAGAGGACCATGCCTAGCGTAAACTTGCCTATCAGGATGCCTTGGAGCAGTTACTTTGGTCACACAAATTGCAAAATGAAAGTTGCACCACTTTGCAACTTTACACTACTTCCATTTGACACTTTTTCCATCAAGTGAAAACTAGACACCACAAGAAAATGACTCTGAGATAACAAAAACTAAGAGAGTTTATTGTAGAGGGGCCCAATGCAATCTTGTAGGCTCAGATGGAGAGGTTGTAAGCTTCACGGTTTTTGAGTAATAGCCTGTCAAAATTTTCTTCCCTTTTGCACTTTGGACCCTTAAGGGATTGATCCGGTTGAACGTAGCTCAGAGTGATTCAACGTGTTTGGGTGCAAAAGAGGACCATGCCTAGCATAAAATTACCTATCCATACACGTTGGAACAATCCATTTGGTCACACGAGTTGTAGAATGAAAGTTACACCACTTTGCAACTTTGCACTGCTTGCATTTGACACTTTTTCCATCAAGTGAAAATTCGCCGCTACGGGAAAACCACCCCAAGATAGACAAAATCAAGAGAGGCTTTTGTAGAGGGTCCCAACACGATCTTGTAGGATTAGATGAGAAGTTTCTAAGCATCACAGTATCCGAGTAACAACATGTTGAAGTTTGCAGCCATTTTGCACTTTGGATGCTAAAGGGATCGATCTGGTTGAACGTAGCTCAAAGCAATTTCGTGTGTTCCTGTACAAAATAAGACCATTCCTAGTGTAAAAATACCTATTCAGATACGTTGGAAGAGTCCGCTTGGTCACATGAGTTACAGAACGAAAGTTGCACCACTTTTCAACTTTGCATTGCTTGCATTGGACACTTTTTCCATCAAGTGAAAATTCGCCACCGAAGGAAAACCACTTTGAGATAGCCAAAACCGAGAGATAATTTTGTAGAGGGGCCCAACATAATTCTATAGGATCAAATGAGAAGTTTCTAAGAATCACGATATCTGAGTAACAACATGCTGAAGTTTGCAGCCATTTAGCACTTTGGACTCTTAAGGGATCAATTCGGTTGAACGTACCTCAGAGCGATTCTACGTGTTTGGGTGTGAAAGAGGACCATACCTAACATAAAAATACATATTCAGATGCATTGGAATATTTTGCTTGGTCACATGAGTTGCAGAATGAAAGTTGCACCACTTTGCAACTTTGCACTGCTTGCATTTGACATTTTTTTCATCAAGTGAAAATCTGCCGCCACGGGAAAACCACTCTGAGATAGCCAAAACCAAGAGATTTTTTTGTAGAGGGACCCAACTCGATCCTATAGGATTAGACAGAAAGTTTCTAAGCATCACGGTATTTGAGTAATAGCATTTTGAAGTTTGCAACCATTTTGCACTTTGGACCCTTAAGTGATCAATCTGGTTGAACGTACCTCAGAGCTATTCCGCGTGTTTGGGTGCAAAAGAGGACCATGCCTAGCCTAAATTTACCTATTTAGATGCATTGGAATAGTCCACTTGGTCACACAAGTTGCAAAGAGAAAGTTGCACCACTTTGCAACTGTGCAATACTTGCATTTGACACTTTTTCCATCAAGTGAAAATTTGCCCCCACGGGAAAACCACTCCGAGATAGCCAAAACTAAGAGAGGTTTTTGTAGAGGGGCCCAACAAAATCCTGTAGGATCAGATGAGAATTTTCTAAACATCATGGTATCCGAGTAATAGTATGCTAAAGTTTGCATCAATTTAGCACTTTAGACTCTTAAGGGATCGATCTGGTTGAACGTAGCTCAGAGCGATTCCGCGTGTTTGGGTGTGAAAGAGGACCATACCTAGTATAAAAATACCTATACAGTTGCATTGGAATAGTCCGCTTGGTCACACAAGTTTCAGAACGGAAGTTGCACCAGTTTGCAACTTTGCATTGCTTGCATTTGACGCTTTTTCCATCAAGTGAAAATTCGCCGCCACAGGAAACCACTCTGAGATAGCCAAAACTGAGAGAGGTTTTGGTAGAGGGGCCTAACATGATCCTATAGGATTAGATGAGAAGTTTCTAAGTGAAAGGAAATAATTTTTATGGGGTTTTTTTTCTTCCCTTGTAGATTTTGATGGAAAAGGGCATGAAAAATGAGGTTTCACCCTAGGGTTTGATAAAATATTACATGTAGAGGTTGGGTGTTTGTCTTTTGAGTTTTTTCAGGTGATTTTAAGAAGGTCTGAGGTGGTGGTATGTTCTGATAAGGTGTGGAACCATTCCATTCAATAAACCCTCTTTATACTAGCATAAAATAAGGGTTTTGGTTTCGCATGGTGGAGTGAGTTTCTCTTGTGAAAAATTGCAGATCTAAGGGTTTGGATACATGATAATTGCTGCCCCAACAAGTTCTGAGGGTTTTTTCTTTTTTAAAGGTATGTTCCTTTGTAAATTAGGCCTAGTTAGCCTAATGAGGACAATGAAGAAGGTCATTTTTTATGCACATGTTCCAAGACAGTCACTATTGATTTTGAAGTATGTGTTGTAACTCAATAATAGCTATCTAGATCAGTCATTTTTTTGTGAAGTCATTTGAGAAGTTTTCCTCAAAACACCACTTGGAGCCACACTTTTCACTTGGAAATTCATCATAAAACCCTGTAGCAGCAACTCCACCTTTGTTTCTTGAATTCCCCTGCACAGATAAACACACACACACCTAAAAAATCCTAATACTAAGTTACTCCACTAATCTAAACTATCAAATTCGGTGGATTAGTCATTATTGGTTATCTAGACTCTCAAAACCCCAATCTTGAGGGTTTATAGATTGAGTTGAGAAAAATCAATTCAAACTAATGATAAACTCAATGGATACCCTCCTAAATAGATTCAAATGAAATATACTTCACTATTCTACCTTAAACAATAAGATTCAAGGCCTTAAACTACTGTACAAGCCGTACAAGTTAATGAACAATTGGAAAAACTCATAAAATCACTAAAATAGGGACTTTATTGATTGTAAATATTCAAGATTACAAAAGATCTATGTTTTGCTCGACCTTACATGCTTTGTATCACTTCTATAATCACCTAATGACCTCTTTGAGACTTTGAATACATTACATATGACCTTCACATGACCTTTTTCACATTGTTTACATTTCAAAATTCAAATTTTGCAAATTTTCCTATTGAAGGCATTTAGAGAACAAGGTGCTACTACACCAAACATGAACTCCAAAATTATAGTATTTGAGTAAATATCATTACAATTAAATCTCATTACAATTCCTTAGGTACTTCGTTTCACAGATCTTTTACAATGTCACTCATACATTTGAGATTCTCTTTAAATGTCTACATCATAGATGCTCATTATGAGGTTAACTTCAATTGAGTAACTTGAGATTCCCTTGCTAAGCTTCACACACTCTTTTATAATGGATTGAAATCAGAATTGAGATTTGTCAAGATCATCAAAATAAGGATGTTGCATTGCTTTTTTGGCCTAGATTCTCTTTGATGGCTCATAAATCAGCATTTTCTGCAACGAGAGATCAATCAATTTTTAGTAGTTTACTTACAAATACGCAAAGTAAAAGAGAAAAAGAAAGAGCATCCAAAATGGAAATTAAATGAAAATAGATGGAAGGAACTTATAGATAGGCATGCGGGTCTCACAACTTAGTCACTCCTGGTCATACACCTTCACTGGGAATTCCAACATACCTATTGCACACAACACCTCTCATGAATAGAGTAAGTTGAAATTTGAGATGCTCTTATAATGTCTACATCATAGCTGCTCATGATAAGGTTAAATTCAAATGAATAACTTGAAATTCCCTCACCAATATTTGCACACACTTTCTAATGGCTTAAAATCATGATTGATAGTTGTCAAGATCATCAAAATAAGGATGTTGCATTTCTTTTTTGGCTGACATCCTCTTGGATAGCTCATATATCTGCATTTTCTACAAGGGGACACCAATCACTGTTTAGTAGGTTGCTTAAAAATAGGCAAAGTAAAACAAGATGATAGCATTGGCATCAAACAAATTAATGTGCATACAAGTATAAATTAATAAGAACCAATGTGCATATACTTACAAATTAATCCAATGAACCATTCGGGTTTGCTCTACTCTTTATTGTGTCAAGTATTACCTCATGGTCAGACTCACGAACCTTCCACAAGGTCTTGTTCAAAGTTCTACCCCCATATTTGGTTAAATGAATATTGGATGCCACGACAAGGTTCGAGTAATGAAGAATCTTACGATGTGTGTCAAAAGTTTTGAAACAACCAATGTTTAACACTCGAATGTAGGTACCTTCTAAGCCACGTTCCAGTAACCACAACTAAGCCTATAGGGTATTTGATGTTTTCTCCATCTCTAATTGGGGCCTCCAATTTCTTTTTTGCCTCAACACAATGACACAAGTAATAGTATGTTCCCTCTCCATTGTCTTCATCTGCAATAACTGCATAAACATGCCCTACATTGATATGTGCAGCAAATCTCTTGAAATTAGTCAACATTACGAATACACTACAAAGTAAGATAACGATATGAAATTTCAACAACTAAGAAAGTAGATATATCACCTGGTTGAACTAGATCTGGTACATGGTCAAAGTTGACCAATGATTCCATCTATTTCAATTTCAATACCGTCGGAGGACGATACATGTGAAGTGGCCTAAGGTAACTTGTCAACCATTTTTCAACCCACTCCCCTCACTCACGATCATTCCAAGCTTGCAATGTACATGAAGAACAAAATCATGCACCATCTTTCATGTATTGATACTCCTTGAACCTACATTTGAGCTAAGGAAAGAGTGTACCTCACTCGATCATGTTAGTGTACAACAATCCTCATATGGTGCAATGTTAGTATCATCCATCAACCAAAAAAATCTATGAACTGAAGACATACCTTCATTACTTGGACCCATCGAAGCATTACACCACTCGATGATTGATTTTGCATCTGTCTACTTTGACTCTTCTCATGCTAATACTCTTTTCATGCATGCTCCTACACCATCATGCTCCCCCTTTCCATGCCCAGCCTCACAAAAGTTCCACATACTTTGAACACCTATAATGACATGCATCTTGCACAACTAGTAGAACATGCACGATTTATTGAACTGTGTTGTCCGACCATATTATATGTCGGTCCTATGCTATGCCCCTTTGAACCAAACCACTTTAGAACATCTGGAATCAACCTTGCACGAACTCTGGAGAATGTGTGTGATCATCACTAATGTAAAAGTGGTACTCCCTCAATACCTTCCTTTGGTTATTTGTACTATTAGAATGTGTAAATGAATGTTATGTGCATAAATATCAAAACCAGTGTGGAGTTGTAATACTATGACTCCACCTCATGCTGTGCTTGTAGAGTGTAGTTCTTCGCAAAGTCAACCATTGATACCATGCTGCCAATTGGAAAGGTGTCCTTGCATAGCTTGAATTGTGTGTCCAACCATCGGTCTCTATGGGTATGCATTGCATACTCATATAGTATATTGTCACAAAACATGGACATAAACCGGTACACTAGAATCTTCTCAATAACCAAATCACACCATTTTGCTTGAGACCCATATTTTGTAGCATATGCCACTATTTTATACTTCCCGAACTCTACTAGTTTTTGTCCCACCTCATCTGCGCTTTCCATATGTTGACATACTAGCATACGTTGGAAGCCACTGCAATGCTCGCATGAACCATCCTAGCATGTTGTCCTGTAGAATATTTGGCCATCCTCTATTTCACATAATTTTTTTGATAAGAACTCTCTTGAAAATTTTGGTAGGGCTTCTATTCCACAATCTTGCAAAACATCGTTAGTATGCAAATCTAAACATATAGAACAATAAACATCATAATGGTTAGAGAATTCAATATGTAGTCTACAACAACAAGTAGTGTGTGTGTGATTTATATTGACATAAAAAGGTTTAAGCATTTCAAAAAATCTTTGAGAAATACTAATTTGAGGATAATCATTTTCAAATTTACGAAAAAATTGGGTTTGAGTCATATCCAAAAAATGCTTTGGATGTGGCTCACGATTCCGACAATCGATTCTCCTTCTTACCACATCCCTTTGATTCAGAGATCGCCTTGTGTTATTCTTCCAATACTCTTCAATTAGTGTTCTCAAGGCTTCGACAACTTCTTTATATTTTTGTGGCAATCTCCCCAAGAATGTCGATAATTCATTTGAATCGGTGCCCTCAATTCTTTGCCGCCTTTGAATGGCTCTTGATAAAAAAATTCTATTAATTCTCATTTGTTCACTCATCTTTCTAATGAGATGAGCTCTCTTTGTTTGAAAGCTTACCAAAGTCAATGTAATGACACGTCGGGTGACATTACTATCCTTTGAGTGTGAGTTCTTACCCACACTCTCATAAGCATCCATTAGATTCTTCACAATAGTGTCTTCACTCAATGCATTCAATGTTCTAAACCCAATAGTATTCATGATGTTCCTATACTTTACACCCCGCATCATTTCAACAAATAGTTGACATCTTGCAGTCTCATTTTTCCTTTCAAAGAAGAATTTCCAAATCTTATCAACATATCTTCTACAACTGTGTGCTGCAATCTTACCTTCCATGTGCTACAAAATATCCTCATCAATATTAATCAAATACTTTGGCTTTCTACACAAAATTCTAGGTGGTGTTCTCCTAGGTACATACATCTCAACATTATGAATTTCATCAATATTTAATTGAGGTGGGCTAGATTACGTAACTTCGATCGAGGGTGGAGAAGAAGACATACCTTGAGGTTCACGTGGGGATGATGGCATACCTTCTTTGTCAAATCCGAGTGATGATGTACTCTCAACTTGAGGTGTGTTGGATGGTGTCCAACAATATTCACTTGTGGTAGATGGCGTCCCTCCATATTCGCTTGTGCTTAATGGTGCCCCTTCATATTCACTTGTCGTAGAGGGTGTGCCTCCAACTACAGTATCTGAATCTGTCTTACCACAATGCTTTCATATTCGTTCCTTTTGTGCTGCCAATCCCTTTTCTCTTTTTGACAGTTGAGGTTTCTCTTCAATTGGCTTGTTTTCATCAATCATTTCCAATTTCTTCTTTTCATGATATTCCACTACCTAAACTCTCTCTTTTTCTTTGAAGGTTTCATTCTCTTCGTCTGTTAGTTTCCTCTTTGTCTTTTTCTTCGACATGGCGGATAATTTTATCTGTAGCATGGACAAGCATACAAAATGTCTAAGATCTTGTTGTTTTTCAGTCTAAGATCTTTATCTATGTTAAATAAGGTCTATGAGACCACTCAATATGTATTTAGTACTTTTGAGTCATTCTATGTGTTTAGGGGGGAGATTTGGCTTGACATTTGCAAAAAAATGCATTTTTGGCAAAGTTGTCAAGAGATAAGTTAGTTAAGAAGTTAAAAAAATAGTTAGATACATTGGGGGAGTTGAGTTTGAAGGGAGACAAGATAAATATCATTTAAATGCTCAAATGGAGGCTGCTCTTCAAGATTTGAATCAAATAAAATAAAGGAATTATTTGATTTTTGTGATTTTTCTGTGTTTTCCTGTGTTCTTTCTCTATGTACAGGCCCATACAGGTGTGTGATACCTTGAAGGTTTGGGAGATAATTTATGCATGACTTTATCTTCACTTGAATAAGGTTTTGTGTCTTAATACCATTTTAGAAGAGATTTTCAGTCGTTTCTCCAAGTCTGCCCTGTTTTGACAGTGTAAGGGTTTGAGGTTATAATGTATTGATTTTCACCAATCCACCCACTGTAATGGATCTATAACTCAGTGTATTTGTTTGTAACATGATAAGGTATATTTCAAATTTGTTTGGGAGTCTGGAAGAGCATGGGTTTGGTCGGTGGAGTGATGCACTAGGCTGGCTAGAGCACATTTCTATGTGAAAGTGAATAATTTTCATGGTGATTCTGAAAACTAATGAGTGTAATGGTATTGTGAGTGTTTGATAAGTTTTTGCAGAGGTATTGGAAGGTTTTTGGACCCTTCGAAGGAATGGGAGAGGCTTGGAGTTGTGAAATCCATGAAAACCCTTGTTTTTGCTTGTGTTTTGGAGGGTTTCTTGGGACAGTAGGGTATTGACCTTATGTGGGAAAATTAATCATGAAATTGGTGGTTTGGTATCATTAAAATTGACTTTTCTTGGTGTTTGAGTGGAAACCTCACCTTTAAAAGGTACTTCCTTTGCAAATTTGGGGTAATTGGGAACCCTTTTGCTATGTAGGCTTATTGGAAGTCAAACATAGTCCAAAGAAGTCACCCTTGGTTCTGACGTATGTTGTGTGCCTGGAACCGGGTTGATCTAGAGTGGTGGGAACCCAAGATACAAATTGACACAACTTCTCTCAAATATGCCAACCAAGACATCAACCTTTGATTGACTCAATAGGACAACAAGGTTACTTATCAACCATGACTCTTCATTATGACTCCAAATTGAAATTTGATGCAGGAAAAGAGTGTCAACACCTTCAATATTTCATCATCTTGAAATTCAACCACCTACAAAAAGAAGATCAAACAAACTCTTCTAAAAGCCACTTTTGACCCAAAATTGCCTTGTAGGCTTCACAAACCAGTTTTAGAGATTTTTCTCACAAACCTCCCAAAAGACCTGTCAAAAAAATGATTGATATAGATATCCATTTCATTGGTATGATACATATAAAAAATCCGCATATGACTCTTTTAAGACACTTTCCTCAAAATGATAAAATTTCACTATTTTAGGGCCCAAATTAGCCAATTTTACAAAGGGACCCCCTCAAGAACCCACCACCAGGCCTCCATGACCAAAAAAAATTCTTGTCTTAGGTTTCAAAACTAACAATTATCAAGTTTCTAGAACCCCAAGTACTCATTCCATCAACATATTTTAAAACCCTCTCTAGAACCTAAGAAACAAGGGCTTTTAGGCCTCCTTACTAAAACTCTACCTTCCACAACTTCCCAATTCAAACCAACTGCCAAGAAACCTCTGTATAGGTCTCACCAAGCTTAAGGGAACCTCATCTTCCCTCTGGCAATGCTGCACCCCTTCTTTCTTAGGTCTGCACCATTGTTTTCTAAGAGAAAATAGGGTATTTCCCCTTAAACCAACATCATTCATGAGGAAACTTTAAAATTGTTCTTCTCTACTCCTAAGAACATCCTAAGTACATCCTACATGGTCACCCCACTAAGTCATAGAGAGCACAATAGGTGGGATGCCATCTAAGACATTAAATTGCCCTCAAACCCTTGACTGTCCAAGAACCCAATTTCTAGAAATTTATGAATTACAAGCACAAAGTTCAATGAAAACCTCTTCAAAGGGACCCAAATGAAATTAGGAACATTCCTTTATGGAATAATATCAATTTGACAACATTACTAAGCCTATACAGCCCGTACAGGGTCTGCAAACACACAAAAAGCAATGAGATCTTCAGAAAAATAGTGTAAATGCAAGTTTCTTTCTTATTCAAACTTCACCAACCTCTTGAACAAGACCATACCAGGTTTTTAAATATAATTTTAGGCCCTTATACAACTGATCCACGTCCATAACCAACCTATAACCACCTGTTAACTACCAAGACCTTCATTTGTCTTAAAAGTTGCTAACATTGACATTTTTTGCTAAATAAGCAACATTATGCAACTTTGTTGTCCAAGACACGTAAGACCACTCAAACACCTTTATTGCATCCCTAATAAAACTTCTAGACTCTTTTCTCGCACTTTCATTTACAATTTGAATAATTTTCCTTCAAAGATTATATGGCAAAATTGACAATTTTTTGAAGCAAGAGTGCATACTTGCACATTTGATCACCAAACTCACAAAATCCCTAAATACATGAAAGATTGGTCTATTTAGACCTTATTTTCAATAAAATCTATGACAAAGCATCTAAAAACTCTTGAACTCACCCAAAGACCTTAAGACAAACTATCACCAAAGTAGATTTTGAAACATGGTTGTAGGTGCCCCTTCACCACGGGTTTGGAATACTGTTAGGGGAAGCATGCTCAAATGGTGATCTTTGGTGAGATATTTAGAATATATTTTGGAGGTTGATCTGACATCATTTATTTGTCATTTGGAGTAGGTCTCCATCCCTCTTTGCATCAATTTTGTGATTTGGCACTTTCATGAGTGATTCTGTGGAAAAACTCTTGAACTCACCCAAAGACCTTAAGACAAACTATCACCAAAGTAGATTTTGAAACATGGTTGTAGGTGCCCCTTCACCATGGGTTTGGAATACTGTTAGGGGAAGCATGCTCAAATGGTGATCTTTGGTGAGATATTTAGAATATATTTTGGAGGTTGATCTAACATCATTTATTTGTCATTTGGAGTAGGTCTCCATCCCTCTCTGCATCATTTTTGTGATTTGGCACTTTCATGAGTGATTCTGTGGAAATATGAAATCAAGTGAAATTGAAGGATTTTGATGAAAAGATGACTAAGTTGGTTGGTTGATCTTCTTCAATTTAAGTTAGGGTCAGAAGTACCCTTGATGATTTGTGGATCCTGGTAGATGCTTTGCATCAAGTTTAAAATGGTAATTGGCAAGTGTATATAATTGTGTAATTTAAAATGTGTATTGACAACCTAAGGTTATAATGACAAACAAACAATGATCATGGAATATGAAAAATTAAAAAAATGAAATAAAATGTGTAAATACTTCACATACCTAAAAAACTAGACTTTCAAATGGAGGATTTCAACCCAATTACGTAGCCTTAGCTTCTTCTTTCTTTAAACTCCACAACAATTTGACTTTTTCAAAAGCTTATTCCCCTCTAAACTTCAATTGTATATCAGTTTTTAATGGAATTCAAACTTGAATATGTCTTTCAACGTGGAAAATATTCTATTTCATGCAAAGGTGGTAGAAAGATCATGGAAAAGGTGGTGGAATGTGAAAAACATGCTTGCACACTTCACAATGTTATCAAAAAACTATTTTTTATCGGAGCACACACAGAACCAAGAGAATATGCAAAATGTGGGCCTTGACATCATGGGTATATTGAGTTTTTTTACCATTTTTAGTGGAAGAGAAAACACGATCGCATTATAACGCGATTGCGTTATTTCTTGCTAAAACAGTAACATCTCTACTTCAAAACGTGCTCGCATTATATGAAATATGGTTTTTTTAATATATTTATTCTCCCTCTTTGTCTATACCCTCTATCCTAATTCTATATCTCTCCACTATACCCTTATAGTATAGGAGATAGAGGTTAGTGTGTGTGTGTGTGTGAGAGAGAGAGAGAGAGAGAGCGAGAGGGAGAGGGAGAGGACAAATATATAGTAGAGAAGGAGGTAGGGTTGAGGGTTTAAGGGTTTTAGGGTTTAAGGGGTCAGCGTTCAAGGTACAGGGTGTATGGTTGAGAGAAAGAGAGTGGGAGAGAAGGAAAAAGAGAGAGTGGGAGAGAGAGAGAAGGAGAGATGGAGATAGAGAGGGAGGGAGTGAGGGGGAGTGTGGGAGAAAGAGAGAGGGAGAAAGTGGGAGAGTGGGAGAGAGGGAGAGTGGGAGAGAGATAGAGAGTAGAGGGTTAAGAGTTAGAGGGAGAGAGAGGGAGAGAGAGAGGGGGAGAG
>CM021101.1:518386463-518451883 GCA_007115665.2 Sequoiadendron giganteum
AAGTGGGAGAGTGGAAGAGAAAGAGGGAGAGGGAGGGAGAGAGGGAGGGAGAGGGAGAGGGGGAACCCTAAACCATCAACCTTAAACCCTAATCCCTCAACCCCTATACCCTCTTAATCCCTCAACCCTCAACCCTCAACCCTTAAACCCTAATCCCTCAACCCCTATACCCTCTTAATCCCTCAACCCTCAACCCTTCAACCCTAATCCCTCAACCCCTATTCCCTCTTAATCCCTCAACCCTTAAACCCTAATCCCTCAACCCCTATACCCTCTTAATCACTCAACCCTCAACCCTTAAAGCCTAATCCCTCAAGACCTACACCCTCTTAATCCCTCAACCCTCATACATACATACATATTGGCATACATACAATATACATGCATTGATACATACATGCATATTGACATACATACAATATACATAATGTTAAGCCTTTCATCCATAATTTTTTTTTGTTTTGTATGTCTCTTTTTTGCCAAAAAGCAATGTTTTGTTTTTTTTTCGTTATAAATTAACCGTTCATTGAATTTTTAAATAGATTACATTTTTAGAAACTAGACTCCATTCTACAAATTTTTAAAAAAATTATAAAAAAATTAATTAGTTTCCAAAATTTGTAGGGGTAGCACGGCCAAAATTATGTTTTTCAGGAAGTGTCCACTTTGAAAATTAGTAAAAAATCAAATATTCATTAAAAAATTATCAAAAAAATCGTGCATCAACTACATACTATTAGCTAGCTTCTGACCATTGTGATTTTTAAAATACTAAAAAAAAGTTCACCGTACGAGGGTCGTACAAGAGTTTTTATGTTATGTTTTTCTGACAAAAACAACACCAATTTGTGTGCATCTCTCTTTTGAACCCCTTAATCTCAACCATTTTAAAAATAAATTAGTATTTTAGAAAGTAGACTCGAAGCACTTCGATCCTTGTTTTTTCTCCATCTCAAAATTTTGAGTGTAACTATCCTCAATTTCATGTCCAATGTCAGTATTTCTTGATTTCAGAAAAAGTTGTCAACTTAAGTCCCCTTTTTGGAAACTATCTTGGTGCACTTACCCATGTGGTGTATTAGATTTTATTAATTTTGATGTGTTTGGTCTTGTAGACGTTCCTTCGATTGGTAAATCCACATATTATGTTTCATTTATTGATGATTATAGTAGAAGGACATGAGTATATTTCATAAAGAGTAAATCTAAAGTTTTTAGTCGATTTAAATAATTTAAAGCAATGGTTGAGTTGCAGATTGGAAAGAAAATAAAATGTTTGAGGATTGATAATGGTGGTGAATTTTTTTCTAATGATTTTGATAAATTTTGTAAAGATTGTGGTATTCATAGACAGAAGACAACTCCATATTCTCCACAACAGAATAGAGTTGCTAAAAGAATGAACAAGACACTGATGGAGAAGGTTAGGAGTATGTTGAGTGGTGTTGGCCTAGAACAAAGTTTTTGGGTTGAAGTTATTACCACTACCTATTACCTAATTAATAGGTCTCCCATATCAGCTCTTGTTGATAAGATGCCTATAGAGGCATGGTCAAGTTGCAAGCCTTCATTGAGACATCTTAGAGTTTTTTGGTTTCAAGGCATATGCACATGTGCCAAAGGAGAAGTGAACAAAGTTCGAGAACAAGGCTATGAAATTTATCTTCATTGGATATAGTTATGGTGTGAAAGGATACAAGCTTTGGGATCTAGTTGCACAGAAGGTAATACATATTAGAAGTGTTATTTTTAAAGAAACTAATCATTTTCTGTTACATTGCATCTAGAACAAAATAAATAGGAAGATGTGATTCAATTTCCTTCTACACCTAAGAAATTTGAATCGAGGCCTGAGGATAGACAAGAAGTTGAGGAGAGCTCATCTAGCTCTAGATCTTCAAAAGAGGAGAAAGAACCTCCAATTCAACTTGTTTGTAGGTCTACAAGACATAGACAACCACCTGAAAGGTATTCACCTGATGATTGAAGATGCATTTTTTCTTTGAATATTAATATGGATGAACCTAGATTTGTAGAAGAGGAACTAGGTATGAATGATGCAAAATCTTGGAAGATTGCTATGGATGAAGAAATGGAATCTTTGAAAAATAATGATACATGTGATCTTGTACCATTGTCTGAAGGACAAAAACTTGTTGGTTGTAAAGGGGTGTCCAAGAAAAATATTGGTTTAGATGGAAGTATTGAGAAATACAAAGCAAGTTTTGTTGTGAAGGGTTACTCTCAAGTTGAGGGTGTTGATTATGCTGAGATATTTTCTCCTGGTGCAAAAATGAAATCCATTATATTTTTTCTTTCTATTGCTACTGCTTTTGATTTAGAGGTTGAGCAAATGGATGTGAAAACTGTTTTTCTTCATGGTGATTTGGAGGAGGATATTTATATGACCCAACCAAAGAACTATGTGGTGAAAAGTAAAAGTAAATTGGTTTGAAAATTGAAGAAATTTTTGTATGGCTTAAAATAGAGTCCTAGGATGTGGTACCATAAATTTGATACATATGTGTTGATTTTGGGATTTGAGCATTATAAATCAGATCATTGTGTTTATTATAAAACTGATGGTGAACATTTCCTATTTATTGCATTATATGTTGATGATATGTTATTTATTGGCAAATGAAAAGGTATGGTTTCATAAATGAAATCTTGAAACTTGCTACTAAATTTGAAATGAAAGATCTTAGTGCAGCTAAACACATTCTTGGTATGGAAATTAAAAGAGATAGAGTGAATATAAAGCTATGGTTTGGCCAAAGTAAGTATGTGAATTCAATTTTATAGAGGTTTGATATGCACGATTGTAAACCATTGTGTGTTCCTGTTTCAGTTGGAACAAAGTTATCTATTTCAGATTGTCCTACATCTCCATCAGAGATGGAAGACATGAGCGGAGTGCCTTACCAGAGTTCGGTTGGAATTTTGATGTATGCTATGGTTTGTACTAGACCAAACATTTTCCAAGCAGTGGGATTTCTTTTCAGATATATGTCTAATCTTGGTAGAGGTCATTGGGATGTAGTTAAAAGATTCTTTAGATATTTGTGAGGTACCTCAGATTATTCCTTATATTATCATAGTAATGTGACTAAAGGTGAGATTTCTTTTCATATTCATGGTTATGTGGATTTAGACTGGGCAGGTGATGTTGATAGAATAAAATCCACTAGTGCTTATGTATTTACTTTATTTGGTGGTGCAATTAGTTGGATGAGCAAGCAACAGGATGTGGTTTCTTTGCCTCCTACTAAAGCAGAGTATATGGAAGCTACTCGTGCTTATAAAGAAGCCATTTGGATTAAGATACTGTGTTTAGATATTGGAATAAAACAAGGTGCAGTGATAATTTATTGTGACATTTAGAGTACGATATGTCTAGCCAAGAACCCAACATTTCATGTCAGGACCAAGCACATTGATGTACAGTATCATTTTGTTAGAGATATGGTCGAAGATGGCAAGGTGAAGTTGGCTAAGGTAGAGTGTAACACCCCCGCCAAGGAACCTCAGATGACAACACTAACTATGTCAAATTAATGGAATAGTTATTTTTTTACAACTATAAAATGCATAACACAACATAATAAACCAATCCTAGGTCCTCTAAGGTTCCTTGACTGTGCTACTCACAAAACAAGATTACTAGAAATATTTCATTAGCGATAAAAGATAACCTGATCGATATAACATGCAAGGTTAATTTTAAAGCACAAAGTTAAATGATCCTATATTACTCACATCCATAATGTAACAACTGATAAACAACATTTAAGAATCAATTTCTAACTAAATATCATATGAAAGGTGCATTTCTTTATAATATATTTTACAAGATGAATTCATCAATAATCATTATATCATTACAATAATTACAACAATGCTTCCCCTAGTACATGTGGGAATATTACATCAAGAGATACAAACTGAGATACAATCCAATATACAAATACATGAAAGGATGCCTTCACAACAAGAACAAGAACTTGAGTCCATAGTGCATTGACCAATCATCATCCTCATGAACATGCAGCAAGAATACCCGATGGAGCAAAAGCACCAACCTCCCGACCATGTGAAACCCTAAGGTCCACCCCTCGTACTAGAAGATAACACAAGGTTTCACATCCAACAAACAGTCAGGAAAGCACATGTTAATATAGACAGGGGCTATGCATGACTCCAACACAACAACTGCTAACAACACCAACATCATTTACAACACTTACTTCACTTCCAACACTTCCAACACTTCCAAAGGAACTCTCACATCAATGAGGAATTCAACTAGGGAGTGCTAGAATGCAATAGGGAGGAGTCTCATCACATAGCTTGATATGGTTTTTCCTAATAGATATTCCTGGGTTATCCTGGTAGCCTCTCCCAATCCCTGTCCCCCATACAAAATCATGCAAAACCAATGTACCTTTCATGAGGACAAGGCAGTTGATCTTGTCATTCCAAGCCTTCTCATCCCATCTCAAGCCTAAACGAGAACTTGAGCCATGAGTGAGGCATATCATTATCTTGTTTAATGTGAATTTTACTCGTCCCCCTAATTCATTATTAAGGTTATCAATGGATTAAGAAACCCTCCAATAGGTTGTCCTAGACAGTACTTTGGGTTTTGTCCCCCATTAAGAGTCACTCTCGGGTATGTGCAGGATCATCATGGAAAAAACAGGCCCTTAAGTGGCAATAAAAAGACAAAAAATCAGAGTTAGACAAATTGATGTAAAAAATTGAATAAGTTATCTATATTATTTCAAAAAAATATAAAAATAGAATCTGTAGAAAAATGAATGTATTTTCTAAACTACTAGACCTTTATTTTTATTTTTTAAATCTATTTGGTGAAAATTTGAGATTTCAATGCAGAAGTATTTAAATTTCAGGGTAAAAATAAGAAGTAGGTGTATGTCTGACCACCCTAACCACAATAAAATGATAATATTTTTTTATAAGATTTTAGATATAAGTAGAGGACTCATGTCCCAATGTGATGCATATTTTTTAATAATTTTTTTCCATGTAAATATTTAATTATGAATTTTTTATTACAAATTTAAAAAAATATAAAATATCGTCTGTCTAACCACTTTAACTTGGTCAAAAATTCATGATTTTTTATTTTATTTTTAATCCTATAGTATGCAAAGCATAGAATGTGACGCATGTTTCAGATTCAAAAAATATGATACCATTTGAAAGTTATAGATGTTTTTCAATCAGCCTATCAATCAGGACTTTATTCGTAATTCTAATAGAAAATGAATAATAATTATTTATTAAATTCAAAGTAAAGAATAATTTATATTGGTGGAAAGCTGAGAATCTCCTCTAAAAACCTTTTTTGTTTCATCAATTTTGGGTAAAAAAAAAGTCTTCAGCCACATGGACCATCATATGACTTACATATCACCACTTTTTGGCCCATCATGATCCTGAACATACCCTCCCCCTACTTATAACTAGTAAACCCTACATGGAGCAAGACATTGTCCATCTTGCACCCGTATCATAATCACATGAATCCATACAAAGAGCAAGTCACTGGCCATCTTGCATATTTATCATAATCACATGAATCCATAAAAATAGCAAGGCATTGACCATCTTGCACATTTATCATAATCACATAAATCCATACAAAAAACAAGGCACTAACCATCTTGCACATTTATCATAATCACATGAACCCATACATAAATAGGAGTGCATCACCCTTAAGGTTTACATTTCACACATAACACATAACCTAGAACATTGCCAAACCACTTCCAAAGTAACACAATCATAAAAACCATTTACACATTATATACCCCCTCCTAGGCCTCTAGAAGCCAACCTTAAACAATTTTACACAAATGAAACCCATTTTCAATAATTACATAAACACTCAATCCAATAAACAAGACACGCTACTTATAACAACAATTAATAATAATGTAACAGCCATGAAGACATTCCTTAAATAAGGCATTATTCATTACAAACAAATATATTTAAGAATAGCTATTTCCTTAATAAAACCATCATTCCCTAATGAGGTTACAAGTTTATTGTAATATTAAAATAACAAGATTCTAATTAATTGACTCCCATGACAATTCGATTAAAGATAGGTAACATTTATTTACTAATTAGTTACTAGAAAGTAATCCAAATAATCATTTAATAATCTAAAACATTTAAATTGAATAACCTAACATTTTACCCTCATTCAATATTAACTTTATCATTTAACTGTGTAAATGCATATTTTTAACGAACCCTAACTTTCGATTATTTATATATGAAATGTATCAATAACTTTAATTAAATACTCGATTCATTTACCTATAAAAATATATATTATTCATTTTAATAATAACTATTCAATTAAAATATTTTATTAATGACATTTCATTTCTTCATTTACCATATAATCTTCTACATACAAAAAAAAAAAAAACTCTCACAATTCGCCATTATATATTATAATAGATGTGCGTACATATTATCTAAATCCATTCGATATATATATATACATATTATCGATAAGAATGAAATCATATTATTATCGAATTCCAATCGATATGTATCATATTATCGATAAAAGTGAAATCATAAGACATTGTCAAATATAGTTTATAGTATAAAATATCAAATTTAAATTGCAGTAAGCGGAATGCTACAAAGACAGTGATGCCACAAGATTTAAGGCACATGGCCTGGCTAAAAAAAACACCTCAAAGAGATCTCATCTCATGGAATGAAATGATAGCAGGATGTGCGTAAACTGTGTTTGTTGAAAATGCTTTAGAAACTTTCAAGCAAATGAGATTGGCTGGTGTAAAGCCAAATTCTATTGTATAAGATTGTGTGTGTGTATATCAGATTTCGCTATTATAATTGCCCTGGTAGGCATGTATGTAAGAATTGGAAACATAGCGAGGGAACCCAAACTTTTTGACATAATGACTCAAAGAGATGTCAATTCATGGAATGTAATGGTTGCAGGATATGCACAAAATGGATTTGTTGAAAAGGCTTAAAGTGTATCAGTTGTGCATAGAGGAAAATGCAACCAAAGCAGCTCGACTGTCATGAAATAAACCGAGATGAATTTAAAGGAAAACTCAAGCAAGAGGAATGGCGATTGAGACGACCAAACTAGAGGGCACCGTTCACCTAAAAATTAAAGAATGGAACAAGGCAAAAATCAAGGAAATATTCACTAAATATGCCGAATGATCAAGCAAGTCCATCACAAAAGGGAAGGTGACCAACCAAACGATCGAGGCAAGACCATTTCAAAACATGTACAAGAATATAATACTTAAATGCATATCCAGTCAAGACAGATAAAAGTCTATTGAAATCATTGTTCTCAATATTTTGTTACCTTTATATTTTACCATATAAAATGTTGTTGCTATGAAGACATGAACTGTCAAGATGGAAGAGGAAAGATCATAAGGGTTCCTTTGAACCTAACTTGGAGATTCGAATACAATGAATTTATGGTGATTTTTATATGAATAATAAACTAATCCCTATCGAGAATAATAATACAAAAAAAACTGTAACCGTTACAACCCAAAGCATGCATGATAATAATG
The DNA here is from genome assembly GCA_007115665.2 of Sequoiadendron giganteum. Taxonomy (NCBI): domain Eukaryota; kingdom Viridiplantae; phylum Streptophyta; class Pinopsida; order Cupressales; family Cupressaceae; genus Sequoiadendron; species Sequoiadendron giganteum. The sequence continues at coordinate 518,394,086 of CM021101.1, forward strand.
GGACACCAGACAATGAACCAATTATTCGCCATCCGAGTTCCAGATAGATAATCAGGAAAATTAATCTGACAAAATACCAGTATTCATGAAATCGAATATTTTCTACCTTCAAGCTCCTCCATCAAGTTATGTTCGCTAATGTACTCTCAGACTAGATGCTAAAATGGAAGTTTTAGAATAGGGTGAGAACATCCAGCAAGGCAAATGAGAAAATAGGTAAAGGTGGTATTGATGACTTCCTGCCATAAACGATCATCTAGATTAAAAGAATGTACTTCAAATTAATTCCATTCACATTGAATGATATTAGAGAGATACCAATAAAACAAGGACACCCAAGTGAATGGAATCTTAGAATGCTGCAATATGCATCTATTCAAGATTATTTTTAAACAGTGAAATGATCAACCTAAATCTCACATCTTTATCATTAGACTAGAATGATATCTTCAAAAGAGCATATGCACAACCTTGAATCAAACAAGAGTAAAGGAAAACTGACAATAGGGTCGACACAATAGAGTTGGAATATGAAGCGTATGAAGAGCATTCTGGAATCTTGACAAGATGCCTCAAGATATATCATCTCATTCTAAAGGTTTAGGGTATGCACAGGTCGCGACTTTGTTTCCACCAGGAAGAGGGTAGGTGCTTCGCTTGAGTTACCATGAGATAAAGCCACACACTATTTAATCTTGCTAGGTTGTTTGAGCAGTTACTAATAGGCAAAATCTTTATGCGGGATAATATTGTTCAAGTTTCTTGCTTGTGTGGACGCATATCCTCTTCTTGCAGCCATGATGCAGGCTCAAAATAAGAATGACTAACCTAAGATTGAATTCATTATACTCTTGCAATCTATACATAAATATATATTTAGATTTAGATTAATTTACAAATAACAAAACACAAGGATTAAGGGTCGAAGAGTTCAGAGATCTTCTTAGTCATGAAAGAATTTGAAGACATAATATTCACAGCCATACCACTAAACCAACAAGAATAAACCTTAATGCAATAAGGGACCAACTATGAAATTCAAATTAGATTCATACCCGTACCAATCCTTGCGGCCTTCTACGCTAATTTATAATAAATATTCCATAAATCTTTCTTTCTCAAAATGTTTGTACCAATCCTTGGAACCTGTTGTGCTAATTTCTAATACATCTTCCACCCAAAATTCTAACCTCTTCGATTCCTCAATCCAAGGTACTAAAAAACCCCAATTCTCAGCGAAAACAACAATATAAGAGAATTTTTACAGACAAGCTTCTCCCTCTAGAACAACCCAAGTAAAATCCCTCAAAAGAAAAATATTTACAAGAAGAAGGTTGTTCGTTGTACAAGAAGACCAACCAATTATATAAAAAATTATAATTAGTTTTTGACTTAATAAATTAACTTTCCTTGACACAACCTCACATTAATTAATTTTAATTTAATTAAAAGTATTTTTTTTTAAATCATAACAATATAATATAATAAATATTCAATTTTACACAAATGGGTAAAACCATTTACCCTGCATTTACTCACACATTAAAATTTATTACATAACCTGAATTTATAATATTTTATTTATTTACTTAATTATTATTTATTTATTGACATTACATTATAAATTTATTTTATTATTAACTATTAATATATACATTTATATATATTTATTTATCAAAGGTACCCTTTTACTTAATAATTTATTTTAATGCATAAGATATCCAATTCACATTTATCAAACAAATCAAATCAAATTCTAAATGATCCCCTGACCACTATCTAAGGTCATAAAGGACAACCTCAAGCACCACTGACTAACCACTAACAAAACTAACAAGGTGCCAAATTGGATACTCATCCTCTTCGAGGATGATGCCTAGGGTAGGGGACAAAGTGTTATCTCTGATCAACTGATCCATTAAGTTCAAAGCACGCTTAGACCTACCAATTCATGCGGAGTCAATGCCTAGTACCTGCAACCTGTAATACACAAAACAGTTGTGCATATACATATAAACATACACATCGTGTAAGAGAATCGCAACATCGCAGGGTACTCACAAGTGAGTGATGTGACACTATCTCTTTCACCCAAACACATATGTAAGAACAACACCTAGTAATCGCATCAACTCATATAACAGTTAGCTACATAGAAATCAGAATAAAATCAATCACATGATAATCACATAACAGTCATGATAAGATAATCACATTGTGCTCATGATAGGGTTAGTCCTCATAATCAAATAAAACCATATAGTAATCATAATATGTGCATAAAACCTCAAGTAACAGAAGTGGCATCAAAGGCATCATCATAGCAATAAGTCCAACATCAAATAATGTATCATAATGTCTCATCCTAAAACAGATCAACTGACAATCTATCAGAGAAATAGTATGAGAGCCACTACATAGAGACTTTGATGAATGTTGTTGATTATTTAACTAAGCCTATGAGCACAGAGAAGTTGAGATGGTGTTCAAAGACTATGGGCCTCTCGGCCCATAGCAATTAAAGAGACGATGTTTGCACCCTCACGTTGCTCTTGCAAGATGTTCAACAAGTGGGAGATTTGTTGGGAAAATGTGTCTCAACCTTGCAATTATATACAATTACTTTTGGTAGGATGTATATATATTTATATATATATTTCCTAGTTACACTGATAAGTGTATACAATGGCAGCACAAAGCGAAATGTGAACGTGTTAACTTTTTCAAGAAACTTCTAGAATGGACAACATACATTAAATAAAAGATATATTGTAAATCTAGTCTATTCATTATTAGGTTTTAGATTTAATGGTAGATATTTTGTTGGCATGTCTTTCCCTAGAATGTAACTCTATTTTATGAGGGCATTGTATTATGACTACAGTAGAGATTGTGATGATTTTTGAGAGTTTGATAGAGGTCATGTTATCTCTTGATCTCTGAATGGTGATACTCTTGTGAGAAGCTTGTTTTGCAAGTATATTGTAATCTTTCTGATTTACTGAATAATATATTGGACAATTTTTGGAGTGTGGTGTTTTTCTCTCGAAAGGGTTTTACCCATGTAAATCATTGTGTCGTGGTATGCATAATATTTATGTTTATTTATATTTAAGTTTATGTAACTGTTAAAGATCTATAAAAAATTTGCATTATTCTCTTCTCAAGATTAGTGTAGGAAGTTGTTCCACTACCTTAGATTCCTTACACATACACCTAAATATCACAATATCAATGCATTGGTGCATCAATCACAACCTACAACCTTCATGACTCATGAGCACAAGCATTCAAATATTCCTCTCAGTGTTACATATAATAAATTGGACTTGTCTTGGGTGACTTATGATTTCAATATTATGACAAAGGAAGTCTTGTACTTAGTTGATTCCTTACAAGGGACTTAGGGGACTTATTCACATGTTAAATTTACTTAGGATATAAGCTTTCTTTTAGAAGTCTTAGTTGTCTTATCTAGATTTTATATTATCCTAAGTAGTTATGAGTTAGTTGTCTCATGTGATAGGATTAAGACACTTGTCATGATCTTGTCTAATCTTATCTCTCACCTTGCCTTTATAAGCAAGGAATATCATGCATATTCTGCATCTTGATAACATCTTGATCACATCTTGATCATATTGTATCATTTTTATTTTTTTTGTTGCTTGAATGACATATTTCATTATTGCTTCTCTCTTTTGTATGTGAAGGTTATTTGGTGTTGCAGATTGAAGATCTTGGGTGCTCACTTCAATAATGGGTACATGATGAGATCACCACAATCAAGTATTCTCAAATTTCATGGAATATTTTCAATTTACTAATTAAGACATGTGCATTGGGTTTTTTACTAAATCCTTGCATGGTGGAGCTAATAATTGGCTAATAAGTTTCTTTGATCATTACTTTTCTAATCAGAAAGATCTTGTTGCAAATTATAATGAAAATTAAAAAAATATGCATATAATATTGATCATGTATCTCTTTTCCAAGTATTGTTTGACATCAAAAGGAATGGAGAATCACCATGTGTTTTTCACACAAGGTTTTTGGATGTTCTATTGGCAATACCTAGATGTTACAAACTTGAAGACTTTGTATGGATTGACTTATTTTGTAAAGCTTATGAGTCGGGTTTGAGCACTATACAAAAAAAGTTGAAACCTCTTAGGGTTGATCAGATATATGAATGGGTTGTGCTTCTTGAGAATATTAGACATGATTATTCGCAGATCATGTCCTTAATTGGTTATGGTAGTGGCCAAATTTCCTTGTATGAGCAAAGAAATGATATAACACATGTAGATGAAGAGAGTAAGGGAAAAGGTGAAGATGCATCTAGCAAGAGTGAAAGTAAATTTCATAATTAGACCATAGATAGAATGATGGTGATGGAGATTAAAAACGTGACAATACAAGTACAAGGTATAATAAGGAAAAAAGAGATATATGAAGTTATACCTTATAGAAGGTCTATCAATTAGGGAATAAAAGTGTGCTCAAGTAAATATAGTGGACCAACCTACATAATTGATTATTATGCCAATAAGGAGAATGTGACAAACATCAAATTACAACTTAGTGATGATGTTATAGAGGAAAAATGTTTAAGCACTCAATTTAAGGAAAATAAATGTGGCTTTAAACATGATAAGTTTCCTTGTACTAACTATGACGATAAGGAATCTAGTTACTTCTCTATTGATTAAGATTACTCTCATGAGGATGAATTGGAGATCTTTACTTCACATGAAGAGTACATTGATGTGAGTGCTAGTGAAAACACATATTCACTTATGAGTGAACATGCTTCATGTTGTGATGAATCTATTGTTGAGCACACAATGATACTGAGAGGGGGTGAATCAGTATCCAACAATTCTTTACCTTTCAAAACTTAACCAATCACAATTAAAACCATTCAAATAAGATCTAGAAATTAGATACATAATGAGAACACACGATTTACATGGAAACCCTTTTAGGAGAAAACCATGACACGATATTGCATACTTGATCTTCTTCTTCTTGTAGGCTTCAACCTACTATCAAAGTATCAATTCTCAATATCAACTGAGCTCCAACTTAGCAAGGGGCTCCAACCTCTACTCTATAGGATACAACCTATTGGAGGCTCCAACCCTCACACACACAAAACTGAGCTTCAACCCAACAAAAGGCTCCAACCTTAATTTGATAGGCTCTAACCTTTGGAGGCTTCAACCCTTGCAAATTTGATCCAAACTTTCTTCCTTGTAAATCTGATAACTAATCATAAATCTGATCCACAATCCAATATTAACCTTCCTTTCAAATTCGATCATAATAATTATCATAAATCTAATTACAATAATGTCCTCTCTTCTTCCACAAACCCGATCCAAATCATGCACTAATTCCTTTGACAAAAATGGTCATAATTATGTCAATATCTTCACATGGATCTTTGCCTTATAATATGCTCTAAATTTTCTTTACAATTTACTTTTCAACCTACAATTATCTCACTTTATGCCTTTGCCATAAAATCTTACAAATCTGCTCTAAATTAGGCACAAATTTTGTTGTAAATTTGCAACTAATTTTTCACTCTAGTGTTTGCACATGTTCTTCATATATTTTTGCATTTATTTTTCATACAAGATCTACATATATTCTTCAAAATAAATTTGAAGGACTCTTCATAGTTTTATGCTCTGAAATTTTCCTTTTTGAACCTTTTAATTGGAAATAAATCAGTTAATTGCTTGTCTTCAAAATGATTTCATCAATTCCCTCTTATACCTTTTCAAATGTTATGTCTTTGATGAATAGATTTTTCTCTCCACAAAGTCTATCACCCCTCCCAAGGGATATACCTCTTAAAAAGGAGTCTTTTCACTTCAAAACTAAACCACAACCCTTTATATATTAATCCTATTTTCATTAATCTTTAATTACTTTGGACAATAAGGGTCAGCCTTATTATTTATCATTTAATTCCATTGCCACCCCTTTTTTATGAGTTGTCCTAATGAAAAAGCATGTTTGATTTTATTAAATTCTTATTACTTATCCAGAAGTTGTTGCTCCTTCTTGAATCGTTGTTCTTAAACCTTTATCTCTACCCATTGATATTGAATCGTTGTTGTCTTCTTTATTATCATTTTTATGAGTAAGATTAGTTCATATTAATATAGCTATGTCTTGCATAGCCAACCAACATATTAATTGGATATAGATTAGCCAACTTCAAGTCTATGAAAACATTGGCATTATCTTCAAATGATGTTTACATCTTTGACTACGACATAGACTCCATTCTTTTGAAGTCATTTGCTCATTTTGATAGCCATTATATTCCAATAAGAAATGGGATCGACATGAATTCATAAGCTTTTATTTTATTACCTTGAAATAATACAACCCACCCTTTGAATAATGGATATTATGTTTCTCTATATCATGTTCATTTGTATAATAGACTTCTTGCAAGTGGAAACAACTGTAGGTTATCTTTGAAAGCTCTCCATCTCATCCAATGCGCAATGTCTTGAATATGATCAATGTATTTTTGTTTCTTAGCTTTAGGATTTGTATCATCATATCTTAAATAGAAAAGCCCTTATGCCAATTTGACATTAATGACAATATGTCTTATGTTTTCCCTTTGACATCAATGACAACATTTCCAACATCTATGAATTATGGGTTAGAGTTGATATCTATTGATAGTGCAATTGAAGTTGAAAATTAATCTCCAAGATCTTCAATTGACCATGCTAATTCTAAGAATGTTAATGTTGAAAAGGATTTAGACCTTCATGTTGAGAAATTAGAAATCAAAATTTATTGAGTTTCCTTGTGACTATAGTTATGTTATGAAAAATAGTTATGAAGAATTTGAAGTAGAGAAACATTTAGAGTTATTTTTTCCCTCTCTTGAAGTGTTTCATATTGAGTCATATATTAATTCACAAGATAGGTCAAATATTGCCATTGAACCTAATATATAAATATTTGTCAACATATGGAGTGTTGATGAAGCCAATAATTTTTATGAGAACCATGATTTGACTATTGATAAAAATGCTCCCATGATAAATGATTTCTCTTTGCAAGTCACTCAAATACATAGTAATGTGGATGACTTGCAATTCTCAAATGAAGGCAAATGCAAGTGTGATACAACTCAGATTGAATATGAGTATTTTCAATTAAGTGTCCATGTGGATGGAATATGTTGTATGAAGGGGAATTCAAATTATATGTATCCTTTTATGCCTGATGATCATGATATTTTCTCAATTGACCATGTTGATGATATGAAAAGAAAGTTGAACCAAGTACATGTTCAAGTGTTCCCTAAACACAATGCCTATGAAAGCTTTGAATTTTATGTGGAAATAAAATATGAGATTAGTGTTCATGATGCATATTATCGAATGGATTATAAATAATTTCATTTCTCAATCCAACTTGATGAACTTGTGACAATGCATCATAGTGACATATATGATGTGAAATGTTACAATGATTGTGGGTATGATATATTTGATAAATGTAATGTATGTATTATGCGTGATGAAGTGTCTCTGTTGGCACTAGTTTTAATTTTTTGAAAGGTATGTCAAACTTTGGAAATGACAAACCTAAGGATATGATGAGATATATTCATGTCAAGATTGTTGCACTTGCAAGTTGTTGTATTTTCATATGAGGGTTAGAATAGTCATAAGAGAAAAAATTATTTGACAAAGGGAAGTATTAATTTCTATATTTTTGGAGGCTCGAGGCCACCAAATAAGGTATTATAGGCTAATTAGTTTCAAAGCATTAATATTGGCATTCAATTTATGCCCTAAAGTTCTCTTATGGGATATTTCTATTCCTACAAGGGGCATGCATCCCCAAACAAGAACCATAATTAGCACTTTTCTTGTGCCTCATTTCCTATGCAAATCAACCTTGATTTGGGTGAAAGATTATTTTTAAGCACTTTATTCATAAATTGAAAATGGATTTATCGTAATTACAAGCCTAAAGGTGGTGGAAGTTGTTGCATTCTACATATAGAGGCCAAATATAGGAGCCAACAAAATATAAAAAAATTATAGCTTGCTCTTGTGAATGGGCTATTTTCAAAACTATCTAAAAAGATGTTTATATTGTAAGAATTAATAGCATTTTTGGTGTAACTTGAAAACATGCTTCTCCTAATTACAAGCCTAAATTAGGGTAGAGATTGTTCCAATTCAACATTTGGAGGCCAAAAATGAGAACCATCAAAATGTTATGTTTTAAGGTGTGCTCTAGTAAAGAGCTTGATTTCAAAACTATAGTTAAAAAGAAATTGAACTCGTATGAGTTAACAATATTTTTGTGTATAACATGGAAATAGGTTTCTTATAACTAGAAGCCTAAAGAAGAAAGCTACTAATTCTAACATTTTTAAAAAAGCATTTGATTTTGAAAAGGGATTAGGGCTTAGAAGTAATGGTCCAAAAGAATGGTTATCTCCTTGGAAAATATTGCTACAATTTTAAAATTAAAGGAATCCCATACCATTCATAATTCTATATCAAGAGGAAAATCTACATTGAAAGCATTTAGGACTTTAGAGAGAAATGGAACCCTTTATCTCCAAAGAATGGTCAACTCATCAACACGAGGTCTCCTAGCAATAGCCATTGCAATAGTTTTGAACTCCTCTCCTAACATTTGTTTTCCATTAAAATCCCTTGTTTGTTGATCACATTGTGAAACTACTTGGAAATCATGAATCCCTTGAGGGTAGAATCGCTTGCCTTGTGGTAACAGTTGAAAGAATCTATAAGGATTCTCCCTCTCAAAAAGATGCAATTAACTAATTCTTCTCAATGCTTCCCACTGTTTTCGTTAACTTTTAAATTTTAAAATGCAGAATTTATAATCTCCTTGTCTACTCTAAGTTGGCATTATATCACATATTCTAACCTAACAATTGATACAAATTATCAATGTAATGAAAAGATTTTTAAAATGGCACTAGTCTATAATCATAGTTTCTAAATTATAAATCACCATTGCAAAAGTTTTCACCCATACAATAAACATGCAATCTTTACAAGACTTAACATAAATAATAAATTTTGTGGTCATAAAAACTCATTTAATCAGCTAGCATTACTTGTAGGCCATTTGACTTAACTAATATATACTTCAATTGGAAATGCATTGAATGAAACCAAGATATAATGTCAATTTTTAGTACTAGGTGTGTATTTGAAAAAAAATAATGGAGAGGTGGAGTTTGCTCGCGTCAAATCTTTTTCTCTTCTATTGTGGCATTTGACAATATCCTTAGAATTTTGGGAGAGGGGATGTGTCCTTGGATCAAATCTCTTCCTCTTCTGTTGTGACATTTGACAATATATTATTCCTTAGACTATGATAGCCACTCTTCCCCTTTTCTTGCAGCACAGCTAGTTTTTTATTATCTTAAGGGTTTCACTATTACACTAAACAAACCAATGCCCATTAGATGCATATTAGAATATTGTTCAATTCCACCAACAATCTTATGTTTAGCAAGCACGGTAGAGGATACTTGAAAATAATATGTTTAGTTATCCCAAGAAAAAAGGCATAATGTGTTTAATGTTACCAGGTATTAGGCATTCCAACATAAACACATTGACCTGAATTACACATCAATTACAAGAATTTTTATTTTCTTTCAATGTATATATGATCTATTTATTCACGATGTATTTTGTCTTTACTTCCATTATAATTATCCTCCCTATACCAAGTTTACATGTCACAAATCTTAAATCTGCCAGTGATATTGTTTAAGGACACAATCAAAACAAGATTGACATAATGAAATCCAATACAATAGCAAAAACATAACAACGAAGGCATATAAGTAGGGATTCATTTTATTAATTGATAAGAATAATAGAAAAATATGTCTTAACCTAACCCAAAAAAGCCTAGTCAGCATAAAAAATCCATGACCAAGACAATACTAAGGGTTAGAATTTGAAAAACTATCGTCATTAATAAATAATTAATAAATGAATAACCGAAACATTAATTACAAATTAGACAAAAACCCTTGCAGACAAATTCCACCGTACAAATGAATGTTTTGTGCAAGAATTCCAAGCAATTATAAATATGTGTTGCTTTGGTTAGAACTCTACTAATCCTTTAACTCTATACATGTTGACGATTATCTATTTTCCTTACCATTTCACTAATCATTTCAGAGATTATCTTGCTTCAAAATATGTACATTGCTCTCTAAGCTTATCCAAAAATTCATCATTTCTTGCTCATATAAATAGCCATTTGCCATTTATGTTAAACATGAATCCAACATTTTTTAAAAAAAGTTAAAATCAAAAGTAAACCAATATGCTTAACAAATGCACCAACAACGTGACGAGAAATTATGTGTGAAACTAACTATTTGGAGGATTCAACACATTGACCAAAAGCATCTTTCCCATCCTAAAAGGTGAGAAAGAACACTTAATCTCGAAAATTTTCAGTTGTAGGTCATTATTTCAAGTGCTACTTGAAATTCTATCCATTTGAGTGGTGGAGATTAAGTGCATGCATAATCATAAGCATAAAGATAATATAGATAGGATATGAGAAGTGTTTGGTGAAAGAAGAAATTTAAAAAGCATCTTAATAGAGAAAATGTAGTACGTTGGATCTCCAGTAATCTCTTGATGAGATGCAAATTAAATTATGTATCCAGAAAATGAGCTGATAATTTATCAGCTTCCCAAAAAACGTGAGGTGCTTGTAACAGGTGAAGCATCAATTAGAAAGCATTCAGTGCCTTGGAATGCACTATAAACCAGCAGGCTACAAAGCCACTTACAGTATCTCTTTTTTGGCAATGTAATTCTTACAGGTGAATACAAAATACTCTTAAGTTCTCATGTTTCAACTTTCATGTTAGCACTAGCCTTGGATCCTATTCTCTAAGGATTTTCTGTGATTCGCTATTCCAGTTATCCTGCATGTATGTTAAGAAAATATGTCTAATGTTGAACTGAAGTGGCCAATTTATCATCTGGCTTTCTATGACAAAATAGGAAATATAAATATAATTACCTGGCAAGTTACCTTGTAGTAATATAAATTCTCTGTGCTTTCCTGGCAAAGGAAAAGGTGCATATGTAAATTCACAATAGACAAACTAAAACTTCAAATATTAGGTCCAATTAGTTATATATCTTATCAAGTAGTTCCACGAAATATGGTTAAAACAATAGAGGAAGCCTTGCGAGTAGAAAGTTACCTATCACAATGTACAAGATTTGTGAATTAACAGAAATATTTTACCTTAGAAGGTAAAAAATTGTGTCAGAATTCCACATTTTTTGTATGGCTACAGTGGTTGCTTTGCTGGCAATCCAGGATGGCGAGGATACTTAGCAGGGGTTGGACGATCTTTCAAGCACAGAATAGCTGTTCGTTGTCCATATGGACCTTCTGATGCCACTGGAAATGAAACATATTTGTCATTACTTGCACCAATGCAAAGGGAAAAATATGAATGGTTCAAGATAAGACATCTTTTTTTCAAAATATGTAGAATGTAAATAAAGTCACAAGTCCATCACTTGACCCATATGCTTCTACGTCCTGAAAGATAGCATGCAGGTTACCTCTATGATATGCCTTAAAGCTTGAAGAGATCATCTTTGTAATGTAAAGTGTTCAAAAAAGGGCTCAAAAGCAAACATCTAAATGAAGAGTCACATACTTACAAACAGAAGAGCCAAACTTATTACAGGAAATATTACTGCACTTTTGTTTTAAGTTTTAACATAAATGATAAAACTGAATATTAACAATTCAAATAGTACTGGCATAAAACACCATGCAAGATAAAATCAACTATTCTAACAGCAGCAGAACACTTGTCAATTGGAATAGCCTAAAGAAATAAATCAATGGAGCTTTAATGGCAAAGCCCCACGATTCTCTTGTTAGATCAGAGCAGCATGCAATAAAACAATGACAATAGGTAAGATGAAATGGTAAAACCAGAAACTTTATCTCATTTTCATAAGGGTACAAAGAAATAGTACAGCTAAATATACCACCATCAGTATGTAACCAGTGTAATTACACCCCTAAAGTGAAATGATATAGCACATGGTAAATAGTTGTGTTACAACATTCTTCAGGTACCCAGGTCATACTTGGGTCAGTTTTGTACTGGGTGCAGATCCCAGTCCGGATAAATTAAGGCAGACCCACAGAACAGGGATCGAGCTGTGTGTGAATATGAATTGAACCAGGTTGGATCCGACCATACGGACAGCACAAAACATAAAAACACTCATTTTTTAAAATGAAAAAATAAAAATAAAATAAAATGTACTTAAGCTTACCTAAACTAACCCTAAAAAATGACTATTGATTCACAAGTTTATAACACACAAAACAAAAGTAAAACTCCATTACTACTTTTTATTCCTCACTTCCACTAAACCCCATTTCTACTTGTTGCTTAGGGTTGCATCTTGACTTACGTTCAAACATTATGTTCTCACTATTCCTACACCTCAAGGAGTGTTAGATAGGTGCCATCAAAATCAAGGAACTTGCAACAAGAAGAATCTCTATTTAAAGTAAGTTTTCTTTTTTTTCCAAGTTTTTGTAAAAAAAATTCCAAGCTTCACAAGACCTTTTCTTGATTTTCTTGAAATGGTTTATCATTATTTTTTAATCTTCTTCACTTTTTCAACAAATAATGACAACCTAGCATTAGATTATTGTTTTTTTTCTATGTTACTGGATATGTCAGGTTTCTGGCCAGATCCAGGTCTAGTTTGAACCAGGTCTGCGGTCCAATCCAGTTCCTCTCTAGATTCCAGCAGGGTGCGGGATCTGGATGGATTGGTTATAAGCGAACCCTGGGAGAACCCAAGTTGCTAACTGTGAACCCACAGTGAACTCCTCATTTCTGGGCACTGTTTTATTTTTTATTTTTTGCTATTTTTTGACCTTTGACTTTGACTAGGAGACACTAAACAAATTCCTAACCCTAAAAGAGCCAACTAAAGCATTCTAAACACCAAAACAAACTTATTTTAGCTCATTTTGACTGATAAAAAACACATTCTAAAAGACGGAACTTACACATTTTTTTTCTTTATCATTTAACAAACAGAGTCGAGGATTGATCATTATCGGTTCCAAATCGATTGGATAGCTATTCCTACACATTTGCAACAGTTCATTCGCTGCCAATAAGATCATAGAAGAAAAATTTAAAAAAGAGGTAAGTTTTTTTGTTTGCTTTTTTTCTCGTTTTATAATTTTGTTGTACAAACTTTTTTGCTTTGTTTTCAACCTGTTATCCTTTAATTTTTCTTAGTATCAATAAATGCTTAACATATTAAATGATTTAGGATTTTCTTTTGCATTTATTTGTTTTGAATGTATTGTTTATAAATAAAAAAACTTAGTGCCACAGGATTCATAATGGCAGCTAGTTCTAGCTCCACAACCCAACCAAAATTTAAAACAGATCCAAGCTCTCCTCTTTGGATTCTTGGAAGTATGTGGATTTGATGCAACCAATTCCAAGTGGTGCGGGGTATATTTGGATTTGCAAGCGATGTGATATGAGATAATCAAGTTCACATAGTTGGGTGAAAGCACATTTGCGTGGCGTACCTAGGATGTGCATTGAAGCTTGCCTAGGAAGGCCTGGTAAGCCTATACCATTGGAGCAGGTGATAGCGTACGTTAATAACCAAGAGAGAGCAGATGAAGAAGCAAAATGTAAAGAAAGTAATCCTTTAATAACAAGAAGATCTCAAGGAATGAATGTAATATAAGACCCCAAATTTATGTTTTTTGTTTACAAGTCTGCTGTTTGTGTTTCTATGACATTATTTGTTTGTGATTCTGATGTGCCAGTCATGAAGTAAACATGCCAAATGATATATAACAGATTGCAAAAGATAACAATTGAAAACTTGCAAGGAAAAGATAATTTTCTGCCCTTTCAATATTCAGATTTTTATGACAGTAATGTCCAGATTTACAATAACATATATCAGAACTAATAGAAGATTTTCAGACCTGGTATAAAGAAGCATAACAGCAATAATGAAACTCCCAAATTGCAACGAACAGAACCCAGGCTTTTGTCCTTTCTCTCCTTGCTTTCCAGCACCAGAAACCACTGCATTCAGACCTCAATGACGTGTAGAAACAGCCTATACTCAGCAGGCTGTAAACTGAACATTTCACCCAAAATAGGGCGCTCCCTGTAGAAGGTCGACTTGGCCTAGAAAATCCATTTCATCTTCAAAAAATGCAAATAAATACTTGTTGTGAACGCCAAGATGTGAGGGATCCAAGGAGCCAATACCCAAAATGAAAGCACAAACCAGTAAAGAGTTGTGACCAAAAACCCAGTTCAGACCCAAACGCCAAACAACCCAGAAAATCACTGAAAACTCTCCAAAACACTCGGAAACCCACACCAAAATGAGAAAAAACATTTGCAATCCAAAACCCAACTGAAACTCATCAAAAGTGCTCAAAGATCTTCATTCTAAATGACTGAAATCTGCAACTTGAAGCTCAAAATGTGATTCTTGGATGGAACCACACCTTCACTGGCTAGGGCAGATCTTGCACTACCAAAACCAATCCAAGATGTCAAGGGTTTTCGTCCTCAACAATCACTTTCAAACCTCTGCTGTAAAACCAGCAGCATCTCCTTATGCAACTAACATACCCAAAACTCATATTTATAAAGTGAGGGAAGGATTAGGGCAACTTGCATTTGAGTTTGAATACATTTCCCTCATTTCACTTTATGAAATGTCATGAAATTACCCCAAGAGGGGCGTCCAACTTTTTGCCTCCAAAATTCCACTTTTGATTTTTAATTTAAAACTGACTTTTAGCCCAAACTAGGCGTCTCACCTTATGAGGCATAACATTCTGCTTTCGCGCCTTCCCAAATATTGCTTGTCCTCAAGCAATGCTAGTAAAACCCTGCAGCCAACAATCTGATCCACACTGAAACCAAAAATGATCCCAGGGTCCCAAGTAAATCTAGGAGATCTATAGCACCATCTGCTCAAATCTTTGTCCTGTGAGGTACCAACACATGAGACCTCCTGAAAACCTCCTATAAGAAGAGTAATCAAATACCGCAAAGACTCGATCAACTCCTCAAAAGAATGCCCCTCAAGAGAACCAAACTGATGTGCCACGGGAGTAAGCTCTAGAAAATTAACACTGGCTCTCTCATCCCAAATGGTAGCTGCAATATAACTCAGTGTGTTTCTCGAGTTCCAAGTGAGTCTCAGAAAGGAACCACCATTGTTGAAGTTGCGCCACAATGATCATAACTGTCAAACCAAAGTGCCCATACGGCACTCTCCTACCCTGGACCCCCATAGAGTAAAAATCATCAAAACCTATACCTGAAAGGATCGAAGCCAATGCCAAAAAATATATCTTGCCAAGGCAACTCAGAGTAGACTGCATCAACAAACTCACTGCTAATCACAATCTTGGTCAACATTAGAAACACCCTACTCAACCATAAGAAATTAACCCCAGCATGACTCCTCATGATGCCCCAAAGAAGCAAGTCAATCTCGGCTATATCACTAAAATCAGCCAACCAAGAAATGCCTTTGCTAATGCAAACCGAAATCATAACATCAACACTCAACCTCCAAGTGTCAAAAGAATGGTCCCAAACACACCAGCACACCCAAACCACTGCAATCAAAACGACATCATCTGAAATAATGCATATCATATCCATGAAGTAACTGTAGTGAGTGTCACTCACGAAAGTGGAAACAATAAATGAATGAACTATGCCTAGAAAAACACTCTCAGCCAGCTGACCCAAAGCCTGCCCAAACTCAAAATTAGTCTGCTCATCAAAATATGTCATCATAACCAATGAAAGAAAGTAAGGGCAGCAGTAATCAACCTCAAATACCACTTAAAACATAGGAGAGATGAGTATGGAGGTAGCAACAGAATCATCTCCTAGGATCAATTCATCACTGTCGTCCAGGCTCAACCATGAACTACTCAACTGTTGAACTAAATAAACCATCCAACTCATCTACGGATCTAAATCCAAAGTCATATGCAAGCTAATCGGAAAGTGGGCAGCAATACTAATACTGGAAGTTGACCCACTACGCCAATCTTGAGACAACACCTCATGTCTAGAAACTGCACTTGGGTCCCAAGTCTTGTAATCAAATCCACTCGCATCACTAAAATTGTTTGGGTCTCAGTCATCCAACTCGAAAAGTGGATTGTCATGAGTCAAATCAGCATCCCATTCAAATAAAGTATTATCATACAACTGATGTTTATCCTCAACTCTTAAATCAAACCAATCCTCCTACAGTTCCAAACTCCTGTTTTCTGATTTTTTTGGACAATGGGCGAGATCATACTCCTCCCGAATGAAATCAAGCTCCTCCATTACATGTTTGATCTCATTAGCCCTTTCTCTATTCTTTTGCTCTATAAAATGTTGAGCCTCATAGAGCTGATCATTTGCTTCAAGAAGTGCCCCTTGGACACTTTCCAAAGCAAGCTTTGTAGAGTTAAACTCAATGGTGAGCTCACTAACCTCTCCCCTTAACTGCTTAAATGTAGACAAGGTTTCATCTACAATCATGGTAGCTATATCTCTATCATGCATCATGTTTAAGTAAGTTGTTTTAAATTCTTCCATAGAGTTCTTCAGTGTATGTAAATCAGAAAATGAAATATTAAGCTCACTTTGTCCCATGGATGCATTTTGAATTAATTTTTCCACATGCATATGTTTGCTGTCCAAACTAGATAAAATATGCACCTCATTTTCAACGGATACCAAGAGTTGTCTTTTCCAATCATGATCAAGCAAAAATGATGAATTGCTGTTATGTGGCATGTGAAAATCAGAAATCAATTCACACTTGTCATCAAAGTTTCCATGGCTGTCCCGAATCTCATGTGCCTCTTCTTCAAAGCTTGACTCATCTATGTCACTAGGCCTCCGATCAAAATTAGCCCCAAGCAGAAACGTTTATGATTTATCTTCGAGATCATGCCTCTCAAAATCAATTCCCGCATCGTTTTTACATTCTTTATGCTCTAAGGTTGGGACAGCAGCTTGGTCAAAAGAAGATTCCTCCCAAACTGACTCTCCATCATACTTTGGTCCCCAAACACTTGGATCCCATGGTCGAATGAACTGATGTTTTCTTTTTGAAAGAGTATGCTCAATGTATATCTCCTGAGTGGTTGCCTCCCAAATCACCTGAGACTCTCCCTTATCATCCCCAATAGTGGACTGTGAATCCAAATCAACCAAGCTACAAGGTCTCTGCTCAAAATCAGCTACCTGCAATGTGAAAACAGATTCCTTTTCAAGATTGAAAAAATCACTATCGATGCCATCCTCTATGCATTGCTCTCGAGATGAAGGACATCATTACAAACAAAAAGGAATTCATCCCAATGTGGATCCTTGTCATACTTAGGTGCCAACACAGTCGGATCCCATGTGTAGAAAGACTGATCACTTGTTTTAGAGAATAAGTGTTCACTGTGCTCCTCATGAGTAGTTACCTTTCTGAATAAGTCACTCTCTAACTCATTATCACTAAAATCATCATAATCATCTTTCTCGATAGGCTTGATTTAGTAGTCCATCCCAAAGCCACCTATGTCACCATTACCCACATGGGGTAAAGAATCATCATTATTAGCTGATTCAAAGACATCATCTCTTTTGTTTTCATCATGCCCATCATCTAAAGGTATCTCAACTTCATTGGGTAGCTCTAAGGGAGTATACAAGGCTATTGTTTCATCATTTCCTTCATGCACAACCTCATCTACATCAGTTGCATGCATTACCAAAGAGTCATCCTGAGGCTCCATCTCACATCCATCAAGTTTCAAAGCAATTACTTCATCTGATTTTTCTGCTATGAACTTCTCTTCAACCATATGCTCTTCATTGAACGCATGAGGTTTCAACTTTTTCACCTCCTTAAAATGAAGTTCTGGTTCCTTGTCAAACCTTTCTATGAGTCTCTCAGTAAACTCAATATAAGAAGTAATTTGAGCATGCCCCATTATGATCATCCCATGATGCCACCACTTATGTGCAACTCCATCAAGGTGCATGGTAGCATATTTTATGGCTTCTTTCTCAGGCATGGGGTTTAGATTGAAGTATGTGTCCACCCTTTGAACCCATGCCCTCACTAAAATCTCAGCGGAACCGTCAAAGTAAGGAATGCTAAGTTTTCCATATTTCCTTCGTAAGTCATTATGATGTTCTCTATTACCCCTATTGGGCATATGCCTCATCCTGAGATCTATATAATCTCGAAGTGGTATGTCATACTGGAAACTAGGCCCTACATCAATCCAATCCTATATAAATTGATCTTGCAACTCAACTGAGGTAAGCTCTTGATTGGGTTGTGCCTCTACTCTTGGTGGAAACATAGGCATAAGAAGCCTAGCCATGGCTGCTCCATTCTACTAATTGGTTGCCCTTCGCTGTCCCACATCATTATCTTGCCCCAAATGATCTAATCTTTATACCAACTTTGCGAGTTGTTGATTGGTCTCTTGAGCACATTGGGCTGCTCTTTCTTGGCCCCTAACCACTGCATCCAAGAGTTGCATCATATGATCTTGCTTACCAATATTTCTTTCAGCTTCTTCTCTTCTTTCACCCATGCTTTTTTCTTGGTACCTTCTTTGTTGGTCACTAATGCTCATAGATTTGTATCACCCACTCGCTGGTTGGATGATTAGCACTTGTTGTACCCCAAATTAAAAAATTTGCTACACTTAGGCATTTCAAACAAATGAGTTAAAATCTTGTCAAAATTTGTCAAAAAGGTCAAAATTGGGGTTTATATGTCTTGCATAGGGGTCAAAAACTTGAAATTTGCAAAATCTGACAATCTAGGTTGGCTCAGAACGATCAAACCAACAAAACACAAATTTCAGTTTTTCGTCCCTAAATTTTAGGAAAATTTCTATTTTTAGCAGTTTTCTAAAAATAGAAACTTTTTCTGGGTTTTTTTGGGTTTCTTTTGAAATGGATACTGGCAAAATTTTCTAAAAGTAGAAAGTTTGGCCTCTAGGGTTGAGACTAATTTTGATTGGCTTAAAATACTTCCTCATCAGGCTGGTGCAATCAGAATCACGAAAGGATCAATTTTACCTTGGTGGGTCTATTCTACTTTTTCATAAGCTTTTTCTGGAGGACCAAGGTCATCAATGGAGGTGAGTCAGCTGCCAAGTACCAGAATCAGACATTCAAGCATCAAACAAAAGTTGTCGACGACGATCGTGCACGAAGAACGAGGAACGGAGAAAGGAAGTTGAAAAAGTTGAAAAATGAGAAATTTTGGCTTACACTGGAGACACCAGGCACCCCTGCTCAGTTTGGGTGCCCAAACCTTCATGCCTTAGAAAATTTTATGTTTTCCTGGCAGTCAGGCTAAGGGAGACATGTCAAAAGAGGAAGAATTATGTAAATTTCAAAAAAGTTTCTAACACTGCCAGCCATGGGCGCCCCTAAAGAAGAAGGGCGCCCAACTTTTCAAAGGATCAGATGATGGAATCAGAAGTTCACTCCCCCATGCAGTGTTGTTCAGGATCTTCTCAACTCCGCAGTAAGCCCGACATCGCAGTCATCTGATCATTCAGCCATCTAGAATTCAAGATCGAATGGAGGAGTCTCAACTGAAAGTTGGAATGTAAACCTTGAAAATGATGAAAATAATTCTAACTCTGGTAAAGATGGGTGCCCCTGGAGGAGATAGGCACACAAGCTTTTGAAGCTCCAAATCAACTTTTCCGGAGATGCAATATCCAAGGGACCCCCCTTTGAAATCCTTCAAGCTATCTGACGAGTCCAGCCGTCAGTCTATCAAAGCTCTGGATCATCCGAAATGGCCAGATCATCTGAAAAAGAGGAGATAAGCTTGAAATTTGAAAAACGTGAAAAAATGATTAAGTCTGGTTATCATGGGCGCCCCTAGAGAAGATAGGTGCCTAGGGTTTTAAGACCTTAGAGGGCAGTTTTGGCAATTGCAATCTCTAGGATCATCTCGTCAGATTCTGCCAAGCTACGCAATAGAGCAGTCAATCAATTCATCAGACCTCCTGAACTCGCGGATATTGTAGATTCATCAGAAGATCAAGAAAACACAGAAAGTTGAAATTTGCGAAATAAAAACTAACATTGGTGATCATGGGTGCCCCTACAAGAGATAGGCGCCCAACATTTTGAGGGATCTGATGAATCTTTTATGAAAAGTTGCCTCTGAGACAACTTCATCAAGTTTACTCCAGCTCCGCGATGAGATCCTCCGTCAGTTCTCAAGATCCTCCGAGCATCTAGAAATCAAAGTCAAACAAAAGGTCAAAATCAAGCAAGAAGTTGAAAATGTTGAAAATTTGGCTAAGTCTACCAAGCAAAAGCGCCCCAAGTTAAGAAGGGCACCCAAGGCTCAATGCCTTAAGTCATTTTTTCCAAAATTTTAAAGTTTTCATCTTTCAACATTCAAACGACGTCTACATTCAACGAACCTGCCCGGGATTGGCTCTAAAGGATTTAAAGCAAATAAAAGCAAATTTTTCTCAACCATAACTTATCTAAAAGAGATTTTGTCTTTCATTATTCATTTTTGCAGGTTGGAGTCCAGAACAAGAAGATTATCTCTTTTTCCTCAACGAAGATTTGATGACCCAAACGACATGCTTTTTCGGTGTTCTTCGTGTTTTCGAGATCAGTGAGCAAAAAGGAACGCTTTTTCATGATCCAAACTTTAGGGCGTTGCTTTTTCAAAACAGCCACTCAACTTTTTCCATTTCTGATCACATGGGTCTCTCTGCTTTTTCATCCTCTTGAACATTGAGAAATTTTTCCCTCTTCTAGAAACTGCTTTTTGGCTGCTTTTTCAGGATGGATTTAGCTTTTTCAATTTCCAAGCATCTGGGTTTCTCCGGAACGTGATTTTCTACAAAACCCAGGTCACATCTTTTTTCGAAGAAATTGTTTTTTCAAGACAAAGTAACATTCTATTTTCAGCAGCATTCTTCACTCGAAAAACAAGAAAAAAATCAGCTTTTTGGACAGATGTGGCCGAGATTCAAAGCGACAATCTTCTAGAAGCTTTCTTTCAGCTTTCTTTCTATTTTCATCTCAATTCTTATCCATTCTTTGAAGAAGAAGGATATCATGATGTAATGAGTTGGCGTTTTCCTTGTTTTTAGGTTTTCATAGGTTGTTAGATGTTAGCTTCTTTAGGTTTAGAAATAAAACTTGTGAGTTGGCAAGTCTTAGTTGTAAAAGCAAGGAGATTTTAGGGTTCCCTACTCCTTTGCTTGTCTATAAATAAGAGCAGTGTTTGCTCATTTTCTTTAACCATGCTTGTGATAACAAAATTGCTGAGCTTATGCCTTCGTGTTTGTTATCGATTAGTTTCAGTTAACTTTGTGTAAAGAGCAAGTTTGCATGCCTCCTTAGCTGCAAGTCCTTGTTTAGTGCATGTGTTTTGTGTCAATTGTAATCTGGTTTGATCGCATGTTGCAAGTATTTTGCTACAACTTGTTGTCCTGGAATTGTAATCTTTGTGCTCGAAGTGTGAGAAAATAAAGTCTTGAGCTTGCTTTGCTGCCCCGATATAAAGTCTCATATTTCCGTTTATTGTGTAATACTTATATGATCTCCTTTTCAGCTTGCATTGAAATTCAGTAGATGTATGTTGAGAATAGCTTATTTAAGTATCTGTGTCAGAAAATCAATCTCATTCATTTCTAAACTCTCTTGCTCTGCATTTACTTGAGAGGATAGAAACGTCTTTAGCATAAGTTAATTGTAGTTGTTAAGTTTCATTTAAAGGGAAAACCTTAGCTGCAACATTTAGAGTTCTATAACCCTGTGTTCTCGCAGCTGAATAAAAAAGATAGGCAAATTAGTTTTAATTTACTTTCTTTATGCAAACTCAGCGAAAGAGGGAGCTTCCCCTCCGAATTTGAAGAGCGGGTTATTGCACATAGCTATCCGTTTCCAAACTGCATTCCAAAGGTGTGATTTGAAATGCCAACACGCTCTAATACCACTGTAATATAAGACCCCAATTTTTTTTGTTTTGTTTACAAGTCTGTTGTTTGTGTTTCTCTGGTATTATTTGTTTGTGATTCTCATGTGCCAGTCATGATGTAAACATGCCAAATGATATATAACAGATTGCAAAAGATAACAATTGAAAACTTGCTAGGAAAAAATAATTTTCTGCCCTTTCAATATTCAGATTTTTATGACAGTAATGTTCAAATTTACAATAACATATATCAGAACTAATAGAGGATTTTCAGACCTGGTATAAAGAAGCATAACCGTAATAATGAAACTTCCAAATTGCAACTAATAGAACCCAGGATTTTGTCATTTATCTCCTTGCTTTCCAGCGCCAGAAACCACTGCATTCAGACCTCAATGACATGTAGAAACAGCCTATACATCAAAAGGCTGCAAACTGAACATTTCACCCAAAATAGGGCACTCCCTGTAGAAGGTCGACTTGGCCTAGAAAATCCATTTCATCTTCAAAAAATTCAAATAAATACTTGTTGTGAATGCCAAGATGTGAGGGATCCAAGGAGCCAATACCCAAAATGAAAGCATGAACCAGTAAGGATTTATGAACGAAAAACCAGTGCAGACCCAAACACCAAACAACCCACAAAATCACTGAAAACTCTGCAAAACACTCAGAAACCCACGCCAAAATGAGAGAAAGCAATTGCAATCCAAAACCCAACTGAAACTCATCAAAAGTGCTCAAAGATCTTCATTCTCAATGACCGAAATTTGCAACTTGAAGCTCAATAAATGCAAATAAATACTTGTTGTGAACACCAAGATGTGAGAAATCCAAGGAGCCAATACCCAAAATGAAAGCACAAACCAGTAAGGAGTTATGACCAAAAAACCAGTGCAGACCCAAACGCCAAACAACCCACAAAATCACTGAAAACTCTCTAAAACACTCAGAAACCCACACCAAAATGAGAGAAAGCAATTGCAATCCAAAACCCAACTAAAACTCATCAAAAGTGCTCAAAGATCTTCATTCTAAATGACCGAAATTTGCAACTTGAAGCTCAATATGTGATTCCTAGATGGAACCACGCCTTCACCGGCTAGTGCAAGTCTTGCACTACCGAAACCAGACCAAGATGTCAAGGGTTTTCATCCTCAACACTCACTTTCAGACCTTTGGTGTAAAACCAACAGCATCTCCTTATGCAACTAAAATCAACATACCCAAATGAGAGCCAAAACTCATATTTATAAAGTGAGGGAAGGATTAGGGCAACTTGCATTTGAGTTTGAATACATTTCCCTCTCATTTCACTTTATGAAATGTCATGAAATTACCCCAAGAGGGGCGTCCAACTTTTTGCCTCCAAAATTTCACTTTTTATTCTAAATATAAAATTGACTTTTAGCCCAAACTAGGCATCCCACCTTATGAGGCATAACATTAGCCTTTAAAAATGATAAATAAACCTCTTTTCTAGGCATCCATTTGAAATACATGGCCCCTCTTTTAAAACAACGTTGTGCAATTAGGCCAAGGGGTCCGCTCATAAGGAAACTATTTGCACTTTTGTAGCCTTCTAAAATGACTCAAAGTTATCACTTAGGCACCAAGGTACTTTTTAATGTCCCCTCGACCCTCAACTTTAAATTCTAAAATAACTTTATTTTAATTCATTTTCGAAGAGTAAAGCAAATATTTAAATATTCCAACCTTGGCAACCAAGAGCCTCAACTGAAATAATGTTGCTGAGGAGTAGCCTGATCGGGTCCCGCTTCTAAAAATAGACTTACTATTTAAAGTACTAGTAAAAACATCAAAGACACAAGTTGGAAAGATAACTGATGCGCCAATGATCTCACTGTAGATAGTAAGCAACTAGACTGGTCCCTTACTAAAAATAGAAAGACACGCCTGAAACACCAGAAAACCCCACAGTAAGGACTAGCACGAGGCATTAAAGCTCATCGGGAAACTTCCACACATTGCTCTGTCTATCGGACCAATTACTAAAAATAGAACTTACTAAAAAATTAAAATAGTAAGTGTGTCAAAACTAGACTAATCCGAAAGAAGACATCAAAAATGGGGACATTACACTCCGCGCCTTCCCAAAGATTGCTTGTCCTCAAGCAATGTCAGTAAAACCCTGCAACCAACAATCCGATCCACACTGAAACCAAAAATGATCCCAAGGTCCCAAGTAAATCTAGGAGATCTGTAGCACCATCTGCTCAAATCTTTGTCCTGCGAGGTACTAACACATGAGACCTCCTGAAAACCTCCTATAAGAAGAGTAATCAAATACCGCAAAGACTCGATCAACTCCTCAAAAGAATGCCCCTCAAGAGAACCAAACTGATGTGCCACGGGAGTAAGCTCTAGAAAATTAACACTGGCTCTCTCATCCCAAACGGTAGTTGCAATATAACTCAGTGTGATTCTCGGATTCCAAGTGAGTCTCAGAAAGGAACCACCATGTTGAAGTTGCGCCACAATGATCATAATTGTCAAACCAAAGTGCCCATACTGCACTCTCCTATCCTGGAACCCCATAGAGTAAAAATCATCAAAGCCCATACTAAAATACCTGAAAGGATCGAAGCCAATGCCAAAAAATTTATTCTGCCAAGGCAACTCAGAGTAGACTGCATCAACAAACTCACTACCAATCACAATCCTAGTCAACATTAGAAACACCCTGCTCAACCATAATAAATTAACCTTGGCATGACTCAGCATGAATCAGCATATCTTAAAACTTAACAATTTCCATTTGCAGATTAACAACACATCACATAACTGAAAAAGAACTGAAAAGAACACATGCATCACATAAAGATACCAAGATTTTTACATAGAAAACCCAATGAGGGAAAAACCACGGTGAGGATTAACTCACAATATATGTAGCTCACTTCTAACAAGAATTACAATGTTTAAGGCTCACTGCCTATGGACTTGCAGACTAAGGCATACAACCTTAGAGCAAGATACAAAAGGACCTGATGAGACTCATTGTATCAGAGTAGGATACATGAAGAATATAAAGAGAAAATTGATTATGAACTGCTTTGAGGAAGCATCTAACATATGTTGAAGTTGTTGTCACTATTTTGCACAATTTGCCCTTCACACTAATTTTGAACACTTCATCTCTTTCATTCTACTATGTGTTAAAATCACTATCAATCACTGCCTTCACAAAGGAATTTGATCTTCTATATATATCCTCCGTAATAGCACAAAACACCAATTAAGTCGGCTCCAAGATGAACGTTGGATGAAACGATTGATATTGTATGGATCGGCTCCAGAACACACCCAAAATCAAAGAGATTTAGCTGCGGATCATCATACGCTATGTCAAGGCCCAAATGCATCACAACACATTCTTCAAGACAAAAATAACCACAAAGAATGAAACAAGTCATGTCCGCCCAAATAGTGTCAATACCATCAATTTCTCGTTGTTTGACTTCACATAGCTGGGGAGGTACCAAAATCATCATGTGGACCGAGATGTAGGCGTTGTAGACCATGCACAATATTCATTCAACCTTTTCCTTAAGTATCTAATAATAAAATGCTGGTGCAAGAGGAGAAACCTACTGAAAGTACAGGAACAAAGCATTCTGAACAAGCTGTAGCAAACTATCATTTGAAAACTGATCTTGCAAACCACCAAAACATTTGAGACTTGCAAGGAATAACTCATGCCCCTATGTGAACATATTCCTAAGTCCGCATGGTCACATCTGTCTCACCGAAGGAATGCGGAGCATTCCAACAAGCCTTTAACATTATATTGCATAGACCGGAACACTATTAGCTCTAACTCTTTCTACGGAAGGTGTAAAGACTTGACTTCTTGGATTAATACCTTCACAACACAGCCAACTTATCTCTTGAACTGCAAGACAAGAACTTACTCTGCAGAAGGATGTGGACCAAAAAGTCATGACTCTACTAAAGTGAATACACTGTTAATACCTTTGCCAATCTTCTGCAACTAATCTCAATGTGCGGTACACCAATCAGGAATGATATTATCTTAGACATGCAAGGAACATATTGGAACAAGTGTACCAACCACCGCATCACTCATAGACACCAGTCAAATCACCATTTATACATCTAACTGTATTGCTGACTATATCTCTGCATTTGCACTATCTCCGGAATATATACAGACTTCATCATACACATCTGACATCAATGACAGCCCATAGTAGGTTGACATCAATGGCAGCCCATAATAGGTTGACATCAATGACAACACCTATTGCCAACATGCCTCTTTGGCTGTTTTTCTTTTTTTGGTGCTTTCTTTGTTCCATTTTGATGTACAAAGGGCTAGGCCTTTTCAAAATCCTTGCTTACCTTAAGCAAAACATCAACTGGAAATCAATGGAAACTATACTCAAACTAAAGCATATGTTTCAGACATACAGGGTTATAATTAGAGCATAAAATTATAACTATAGAATGATACAAAGAGCTGAAAAACTCCACTACTAATCACTATTCATACATGTAGCTCCAAATGATATTTTGGATGTTACAAATTGTCTCAAATTGGTAGTACGGCTAGATCTGTAAATAATTTTAGAGGCCCCAAAGATGATTGGAACAGAAAATAATGAAATTTGCAGCACCAAAATATTCACCCAGTTCATCTATTAAGTGGTACAGCTATATGAAAGAGTGAATGGTATTATCAACATCATTCAAATTCTGGTTTTTCTGTCTGATAAACACCATCAAAGGCTATAGTTGTCTGGGTTTACAATGAGCACAACTTTTGGCTTCTGATGAAGTAGATTGTAAATGTAAGTTCATACTTCCATTCTATTTTTGTTCATTTTGCTAGTTTATCATTTATAATACATTTACTTGTTTATAAACTTTATGTTCCCTTCTTTAATCCATTATAATACCTATTTATGTTAATGTTTAATGGTAATTGCAATTCACAGAGCTTTTAGTAGTCCACCTTCATGTTGTTGATTGGGACAAGCACGCAACAAGCTTTGTAGATGAGTGCATGGATAGGGCTAAGGAGGTCATTAGATTCATCTATGGTGAATTTGAGGAGAAACATCATCCCATTTAGACATTATTGATCAGTGATGGCACCATCAACTTCATAGACCCTTAAATGTAGCTACCTATTTTTTGAATCAAGTGTTCCAATTCTACTTGGATTCCAAGGCCAATGAGGAGGTTTTGAGTCGGCTACACATAGTCATAAAGCACATAGAACTTAATCCTCAACTTGGAACGAAGATCATCTTTGAGATTGAGATCTGCAAACTTGTGAAAGGAGGTTTTTATGTGAAATATATGATGAGCACACGATTATACTGAGAGGGGGAGGGTGAATCAGTGTTACCAAACTTCTACCAAATTAAACGTAAATAATCAATATGCAAGATCTAAAAAATTGCAACACAAGAACACTGGAATTTACATGGAAATCCTTGCAGGAGAAAACCATGGCAAAATAATGCTTTTATATAATTCACTGATTACAATTTCATAGGTACCAACCTACAGGAGACACCAATCCCTTAGACTGAGCACCAACTCAGTGAGAGACACCAATCCCCTAGACTGAGCACCAACTCAGTGAGAGACACCAATCTCTTGATACAAGGCACCAACTTTGTCAAAATTGAGGCAACAACCTCCTGCAAAAAGAAACCTTTGTATACTTGAAAAAACTCTTCTCTTCAAATCTGAATTATGCAACTTCTCTTTACACTCACCCTCTCTTCATACACTTGTTGTTGTATATCTTCTAACACACACACTTATTCTCCTTCACAAATCTACCTTAAATGATCTTCTATATTCTCTTCATACACTCTTCTTGTGTTTGTAACTTTGTATGATATATCCTTTTTTGGCTCTACACACTTGCTTCCTTATTCACTCTTCACATATCTCACACATCTACTACATTCTCCACTGCACACATTTATTTTCATTTTATATCCTTATGCCTCCATGAAGAGAGGCATCTCTCTCAAAAGACATAACATTTGATTAACCTTGATCACTGCCTTTGTAAACTAATTCTAATTCCTTTAATCTCTTACTAGATCCCTGCCTTATGAGAGATAATCATTGCTTTAAAACAGATCGCTTCCTTTATAAGATAATCACTACCTCTCAACTCATTAATCACTGTTCTCTCTTTAAACATGATTGCTGCTCTTTATGGCTATTTTTGTTGCTTTCTAAATTCTTCGCATCCCTCTTAATTATTCATATATTATTCTTGGGTGATCTAAAACATATATTTATATGATTTTCTTTGAACATATGCCAATGTGTGGTCAGCCAGCATGTGTGGTTGGCCCAAAACAAATAATAAGGTAATGTTAATTTGCATATAACAAAGAAAGTCAGCCAGCAATAAGGTAATGGTAATGTTAATAAGTTTGATGCTATGAAGAGATCGATTAGTGGCCTTTGGCCCCTTTTATAGACCAACAAATTCTTCCCTGATATCAATGACATTATTTGCAACAATTGCTTTGACATCAATGACAACAATGACATCAATCTCATTCATTCACTTTGACATTAATGACAATATTGCCAACAATATATGTAAGGCAGCTCGAACAATATTACAGCCAAGTAAAAATCTATTAAGGGCGTACTTCAAGTTTTAAAAATTCACATTTTTTTATGTTAATATTGAAACTTGAAGTTGAACAATGAGATTGAGTTTTTTTTCTCATTTCAAATGCACGGCGGAAGTAGTTTAATACTGAAGTGTCAAATCTTCTAAGGATTTTCATTTGTGGCTTGAGCCAACCATGTAGTGCCTTAAGATGAAAGTGCAATTGGAGTATGTTTAAGCACATGCACTCCAAGAAATGCAGCAGCTTGTCAAAGCAAAAGTTGACATTCATTACAACTTTCAACTCCATCAAAAGAAAATTTTAGGCTCTGACTTATCTCCTATCAGATTAGAAGAGTCGATCCACAATCAAATTGGATCACCAAGGCTAAGGATCTTGTCTTCACTAAGGAGGACCTTGTATGGGTTGATTAGGCTAATTAGGAGATAGAGTTAGTAGCCATGGCAAAGGAGAATAGAACAGAGAAGACCCCTCGATTATCGATGTCACTGATACATGGGTAGATATCATGGTTGCATCATCATCAAGGACCTATCTTACACACCATAGAACTTGTCGTACAACTACAAATGTTGGATTGAGTGATGCAAGCCCCTCTCTAGCATAGTTATACTTTTGATATTTTGTTTTCATGCCATGGATTTCATAATCCATGAGTTTTCTATTTCTAAAACACTTGACAATATTTATATATTTAAAAGTGCCATTTCCTTCAACTCATCCATTTTTGTATTCATTTGATCATTGCATACTTGTGTATGTAATCAAAGTAGCTCCTATTTCATTAATTTAATGTCCTGAAAGTTGAATTATTAAAGGGTGCACAATAAAAGCTTTAAATCCTTAAAAATCTCTATATTTCATGGTTTTTTCAATTTAACAAGTCTGAGTGCCAAGTTCGAGTCTTGTAACTATGGTTTATTCTACCCTAGCGTAATTAAGTTACAGTATATATATACTAGGACTTGTATCAATCTTTGTTAGATAATTATCATATCGTGCTCTCTTATCAAGAGATCTCCCAAAACATGTCCTTCCTAAGGATTGTTGTATGAGGAAAGTTGTAAACCTGCCTTTAGGGTATTCTTCTAAGCATGTTGAATTTTTGAGTGCATCACTCCCCTTCACATATCTCATGTGCATGTGTTTCCTTTTACTTCAGTTGCATTTACATATCCAGTATAGTGATTCATTAAACTAATTTAAATTTCTCAAAATGTAATTTAATTGTAAGGGTACTTAGATCGAAAGGAAAAAAAGAAATGAAAAAGAGAGAGAAACCCCAAAAAGTAAAAACATAACAGTGGCTCTTCCTAAACCTCAAAAACCCTTGAAAGCAGCTTGCAATACTATTATAATAAGAGATGATTTTGCAAATGCAAGTTTTATTACATATGAGGTCTTCCCACTGTAAGTAAAGTATTCTATCTCTTGTGTGTGGTATGTTTCATTTATTTGCTTACATTTATCTTCTGCACAAGTGTTGAGCTCCAGATCATTTACTTATGTTTATAGGAGCACTTTTATTTCCTGATAATTTCTAGACTCAAATAAAGTTAACATAGCAGTTTATCAATAAGAAGAATTCCTTTCCATGAGGTATTATATAGCAAGAAAGTTTTAACTGAAAGAAAAAGAAGTTAATATTTTTCTTCAATTTCTTGATTGTATTAAATTCCATCTAGTTTTTATCGGTATACATTTTCTTCTGTAAAAGGCATGATACTTGGAATAATGCCATCGGGCTAAAGGTTGACTCATAAAGAATACCTTGCTATTACCACAACATCACATACAAACAAGAAAGACAACATATAACAAGTTTGATATAGTGAATACCTGAACACATCTGCAATATGAAAGCTCCCAGCAACCCTATTGCTTTCTTTGCATTCTTAACCTCTTCCTGCCAAATTAAGATCGACAATTAGCAATCTGCATCTATCAAAGTGCTCTTTCCACATGTAAGATCGTGTACCCATTGTGAACACAACTTGCATGAAAAAGGAAAATATTATTGGAGAAAAATGCATGTACCAACCATGTGGCATAATTCAAAGAGCAAAAGGTCTTTCTTTTCATGTTGTTTATGTACTTAAATGTCAAATGGTCAAGAAAAGGATCAAGTAGCATGAAAGTAAAAAGAAAAGACTTAAAAATCCAAAACATGTTACAAATAACACCAAAGAAAGATAAAGAGGAAGTTCTCTAAAAGATAATATTTTTGAGAAATGATTGCTTAACCATCGTGCTTGCATAGTTACAAGGTCTTGGAGGAACAAGGATCAAAAATACAAGAAATGAAAAGTAACTACACACACTCCTATACAAGAATCAGAAAGTATTTGAAAATATTTGATCTAGATATCATTACTTACAAGTTGTTAATGTGTAATCTTGTTTCAATATGCACACATTCACGTACCTTTACAACCTTTACCCCAACCTTGTAATTATGATTCAAAGTAAAGTAGCCATCAAGCAGCCAACTATAAAAGTAAATAAGCATTGGGACTAAAATCTCTTCTCTAAGAAGACTGATATATGGAATTGTACAATAAAATGTAATTAGGGGATACATTGGAACAAAAACAATATATCCATTGTACAAATGTACAAAATCGGTGAAGTAATACATCTAAATTACAAATATATAAAAGGAAACAATATTAATATTTTTGTTGTTGAACTAAGCACACAAAAAATGAAGGTAGAGGTAAAGGTGACTTTTAAAGCCACAAACTAGCCAGAATGCCAATTGGCAATTAGGCATATGAGAACGTGCAGGAGCAAGACAATTTTCCAAATTGGAATGTATACTTTCAAATCTGTGCCTCTTTGGGTTTTGACCTCATAACAAAGCATGATGATAAATCAACTTCAAGTGATACCAATCTTCCTACACCCTCAAAGGTACGACAGGAGACAGCCCTATCAATTCTTGATGAGAAATAAATAGGTTCTAATAACTATTGTTGGAAAATTCAATCTCTATCCGAATATGACTTCAATGGATGAGATACAAGGCTTGAACAACAACAACATGAAAATCTGAAACTTATATGCAAATCTGAAATTAAGTTGTCTTAATACGGAATTACCATATTAGATCCATCTTTATGATGCCAAAACTCACCCAACATAACATGCTTATAAACACTACCTTATGTGAACTTATAACAGCAATATATAAAGAATAACATCACCATCAGATAGCAGCAATGAGGCACAAATCAGCAACACAAGAGCATCACATAATACAAGATTTACATGAAGAAACTCTTGCGGGAAAAAACTCCACCAAGAAGAGAGGCCATGTAATGTCCCCTTTTTTAGTAATGATCTCATTGTGGACTGATAGCCTATTTCCGGAAATCCGTAGGCCACTCAGATGTGCAAAATTAGGGTTTCCACTTTCAGAGGTGTTTTTGAAGGCCTACATGTAAGTATTTATGATGCATGTCTGATGGTTTTTTCTGGGTTTTCTGAGAGCTTCGCAATGAGGTAACATGCATCAATTCCTAACAACCTTCCTAGAGACTTACTATTTTTAGTAAGTCATATTTTCTGCTCAGTTTGGCTTCCTGATGCATTTGAAGTAAACTTACTATTTTGAGCATTTGCTATTTTTAGTAAGTCCATTTGTGGCAGTGGCATCATCATCAGTTTGGTTCAACTCGTCTAATATCAGTTTGTTGTTTTTAGTAGTTTATCAGCTACAGTTTGGGCGTTGGTCTTGGCTACCCCCTTGGACTAAGTTTCATACTTAGCCAATTTAATGTTTTGAAGTTGTACCCCACGCCTAGGCTTAATGACTTCAAGTTATTTTTAAAGAGGGGACATAAAGGGGTCGACTTGAGCATTAATGTTTTGAAGAAGGATTTATTAATGTTTAATTATCTCTTCAAAAAATTGGGATGACTTAAGGCTATGAAGAGTTTAATTAATTTTTAAATGTTTTTGAAGGTGGCGTCCCTCTTGGAAGACAAAATGGTTCGACTTCTTGGAGTTACAATTGATTCATCTCCTCCATTGAAGCTTATTTATTGATGCCTTGCTCATTCATTGTTATGCTTGAATATTTGGTAAAGTTATGATGTTGGACTAATTCCAGACCTGACTAAGGGGAAGCTTAGTAAACCTGGCTAAGGGGAAGCTTAGCAAATGTACCATCCTTCGGGCTTGAAACTATGGCTTCCTAGGTGGTTAATTGAGACTATGCTTCACACAGAGGCACAGATTGAGCTTTAATTCTGATGTTGTTGGACAGGTTGCTGTTGTAAAGCCTGTTATCTTGCTGCTGGTTATACATGGCTGAAGCGAAAATTCACTGATAGCTTCGTCATGGAATTTATTCTTATTCTGGGTATTTGCTCATGATGTCTAACTATAAGGGGCGCCTAGACTGGAGAAGTTTCAGATTTTATTTCTGAGTTTTGGAATTTTAAGAAGAGGTCGACCTCTCCCTTGGTCGTACTTCTTCCTAGCAAGTGCATTGGGAATCGTGCCTTCTGTTTCTCTCTGTTTTTGACTCGTTTTATCCGTGGAGTTTGGATGCCTAGCCTCTAGTTGTTGATTGGATGTGGTTTGGAGGCATTCTAAGCTGATTTGGAAGAGATTCATCTTTTTTGGTGATATTCTATCTTGCTGGCCTGGTTTTTTGTATACACTGTTTATGATCAGACTTGTTAAATTTTGTTATAATGTTGGTTTGAGCTTCATTTCTATATCTTATTTGCATTGTAATTGTTAGAGGTTTATTACTCTAACTTACTGTGGATTTTGGAAGCTTATCTTTGTTGTTTGTAGCTGAAACTCTTTCATTGTAAAGCTGGTTTAGTAGTACTAACGGCTGTTTAATTTATTGCTACAAATTATCTGTTTATATACACTCCCATGAAAGTGGTTGAGTTAAATAATTCTTATTCTTCATTCTTGTTAACTTCCCCCCACGATATAAGTGGTAGAGTGGAAAATATTCCCCCCGCTAAATAAGTGGTAGTGCGGAATTGATGGTCAGTTATCCGCCTAATAGTAATTATTTATCAATCATGGTCAGCCAACCACCTACAGAAGTTTTGTAGTTCTTTCAGTTGCTAACGATCCCCGGCACCATATGCTATCACCTCGCCCACATTGGGATCTTGGTGAACATTCTTGGTGAGGGTTACTTTACAAGCTGATTTGTAATTGGAGCTAACGCTAATCAATGGTTTGGTGTTGGTTTATTCTGTTCAAAATTCAAAAAAAATAAGGGGAATATTACAATGGTACCAGAGCCTATTTTCCTGCCATCCTGTGAGTTTCGTGCTTCAATGTCAAATGAGTGACAAAGAATTTTGTTGCTACACTAGAGGAAACAGATTTCATTTTCAACTTCCTAAGATTGATACTTTTTCAGAGGTTTTGAGAAACCAAGAAACACCAGTTGAAAACATGGTTGATAGCGGAAAGGGACCAACCAATGAAACTAATGATGACAGTGACTCTAGAGCAGAAAGAAAAATTGATGTCATGCTGGATATGATGTCTAGATTACTTGCAAAGATAGATCAACAAGTGACTTCAGCCCAGCCAAAGCAAGAGTCAGATTCTAGTGGTTCTAATTCAAAACCAAGAGGAAGAAAAGTTGGGCAACATGTTTCCAATTCAAGGGATTCAGCCCCAAGACCTCTCCTTCCTAGCTTTACTCCAAGGGAGGAGGCATTTGCCGAACCTGAAGTCCCTATGGCAGATGAAGTGAGACAGAGTTGCATGGAGTATGTTACTCTTCCATATGACATCAGAGAAATATTGACTTTTGATCAGTTTATGAATCATAAGAAGGGAAGAGGAGGAAAAAGGGATATTCGAGCTCCTATGGGTCCTAAAATGGACTATCAACAAGCACTTGCCAAAGTCACTTTGGCTCATTATGATGGAAGTGATAAGTGCACAGCTCGATCATGGGTCCAAAAGTTGGACAATTATCTATCACTCAAGTCTATACCAGAAGAAGACGCCATCAAATTTGCAACATTGCATTTGGATGGAGCTACACATGAGTGGTGGTACCACGGTTTGGTCACTCTTGGCCATAACCTAATTCATACATATGCAAATTTTACCAACAAGTTGATCGAAAGGTTCGACACCAAGGATCCAAAAATCAAATTCCGTGAACTCGCTCAATTGAAACATGGCTCATTGGATTCTTATATTGCAGAATTTCAAAGACTTTCTATTATGGTGCCCAACATCGCTGAAAGAAGGCTTGTTGTGTTGTTTTCAGAAGGTCTTATGGAGCCATTTAAAAGTTAGGTTAAAGCATTTGATCCACCGAGTCTTGAAGAAGCAATAAGGAAAGCTAGAAGTATGGAATTGGTTGCTCCAAGGCCTAAGTTTTCTTCAAAACGCCTTGTTCATATAAAGAAAAGAAACATTTACCTCTTCCATCTAGAAAGTTTCCTACCAAGATAGATGAAGAGCTGCGTGAGAAGCTAAGAAAAGATGGGGTTTGTTACACATGTCGTGAACCATGGTCTAAAGCACATAGATGCTATGGTAAGGGTCTTTCACATCACATAGGAGCCTATTTTGATTACGAATCAAAATCAGAATTTTCATAATAGCAATATGATCATGAGTATAGTGATGATGAAATAGCTCCAGTTGAACCTGAACGAGGGCAAGGAAGTGGAGATACAGTTTCTCAATTAATAAGCTTTCAAAAGAATGAATCTTTCAGGGTTTGTGGTATGCTCAATGGGCAAAGAATGGTTGCTCTCATTGATACAGGAGCAACACACAATTTTATTGACGGAGGATTAGATGCAAGAAGAGGGCTTAAGACTGAAGAATTTGAAGGTTTTAAAGTCATGGTGGCTGATGGATTCACAATTTCTTGCAACCGAAAGATTTCCCATTTGTCAATGCAACTTGGAACTTATGATGTCAAAGATGATTTTTATGTTGTAGGCATTGGAGAAACTGATGTTGTGCTTGGAATTCAGTGGTTGCGATCTCTTGGAGAGATTACTCTGAACTTGCAAACAATGGAGGTTAAGTTCCAAGCAGATGGAAAAATGGTGGTGTTAAGAGGATTGTCTAACGAAAGTCTTTGAATTGTGTCTTTCAAAAGAATGGAGAAGCCGGTTCGGCATAATCAGGTTGAATGGGCAACAGAATGTTTGATCTTGCCATCAAACCCAGTGGAAGACAAAAGGCACTACCATCCTGATGTTCAGTCTTTGATGACAAAGAGGAGTAAAGTATTTGATAGTATACCTCTATGAAGACCGCCAGAAAGAGGGACTGAACATATTATTGAGCTTGAAGATGGAGCTAAGCTGGTTATCACTACTCCCTACCAGTACCCCAAGAAGCAGAAGGATGAAATTGAAAAGGCCATCAAAGAACTCTTGGAGATGGGTCATATCCGTCCCAGCAAGAGCCCTTTTGCTTCAGTTGTAGTTCTTGTGAAGAAGAAAGATGGAACCATGCGCATATGTGTTGATTACCATGCGTTAAATCATAAAACTATCAAGAATAGATATCTTATTCCCAAAATTGATGAGCTTCTTAATGAGATCCATGGTGCAATGTATTTTTCAAAGATTAATCTTAGATCCGGGTACCATCAAATCAGAATGAGGGACTCAGACATCGAGAAAACTACTTTCCGATGTCATTTTGGGCATTATGAATTCTTAGTCATGCCATTTGGCTTCACTAATGCTCCTGCAACCTTTCAATCTTGTATGAACAGAATCTTCCAGAAGCAGTTGAGGAAGTTTGTTTTGATCTTCTTTGATGATATTCTCATTTACAGCAAGTCTTGGGAGGAGCATCTTAAGCACTTGGATGAGGTGCTTAGTATTCTTGAGTCAGAATGCCTCTATGCCAAGGAGTCAAAGTGTGAATTTGGGCTAACAGAGCTACTCTACCTTGGCCACATAATCAGCTCTAAGGGGGTTAGAGTTGATCCAAACAAAATTAAGGCAATCATGGATTGGCCTACACCTAAGAACGTGACACATTTGAAGGGGTTCTTAGGACTTTGTGGATTCTATCGAAGGTTTGTCAAAGGGTATTATCACATGGCTGCTCCATTGACTGACCTCACCAAAAAGGGGGCATTTGCATGGTCTCAAAATGCTCAAGTAGTTTTTGATAAGTTCAAGCAAATCATGAGCTCGTGTCCTGTGTTGGCCTTACCAGACTTCTCCAAAACTTTTGAGTTTCAATGTGACACTTTCGGGGAAGGGATTGGAGTTGTTCTCATGCAAGACAAGCATCCCATTGTCTTCGAGAGTAGAAAGTTAAGAGGAGCTAAAAAGACTTATTCAATTTATGACAAAGAAATATTTGCAATCATGCATGCATTAGCCAAGTTCAAGCAGTACTTGGTTGGGAGTAAATTCATTGTTAAGACTGATCATAACAGTCTTAAACATTTCATGCATCAGAAGGATTTAAATGAGAGGCAGCAGAAATGGGTGAGTAAGCTACAAGCTTACGACTTTGACATTGAATATGTCAAAGGGAAAAATAACATAGTTGTTGATGCATTGTCTAGGAAGCCTCATTTGTGCTCCTTAAGTGAAATTTCTGCAGATTGGAAGGAGCAGATTTTAGCTGATTATGCTAAAAATTCATTTGCAACCAGCATTGTTGAAGGCACTTTGCAGGATGATAGATACAATTTGGTTGATGGGTTGATCCAATACAAAGATAGAATCTTTTTGGCACCAGATTCAAAGCTTAAAAAGAAGATTCTACAGTCATTTCATGACATCCCTCTTGCTGGTCACCAAGGTCTCTTCAAGACTTATAAGCAGATCCGTGAAAGATTTTCATGGAAAGGACTGAAAAATGAAGTTTTGAACTATATAAAAGAATGTCATGTATGTGAAATGAAAAAAAATGAGCATGTTTTTCCTGGTGGTTACTTGGAGCCCCTACCCATTCCAAATCATAAATGGGAAAGTATTTCTATGGATTTTATAACTGGGTTGCCAAAGGCGCAAGGGAGGGATTGCATCTTTGTTGTTGTAGATAGATTGACCAAGTTTGCTCATTTCTTGGCTATTACTAGCACTTTTACAACAGCTCAGATTGTTGATTTGTTCTTCCATGAGGTGTTTCGTCTACATGGGCTTCCAAAGAATATTGTAAGTGATAAAGATAGTAAATTTTTGCGCACCTTTTAGCAAGAATTGTTTAAACTATGTGGTACTATGCTTACTCCAAGCACTAGTCATCACCCTCAAACTGATGGTCAGACAGAGATTGTTAACAAATGGTTAGAAGGCTATCTCAGAAATTATGTTTCAGGGCAGCAGAAAGCGTAGGTGAGATGGCTTCGCTTGGGTGAATATTGCTATAATTCATCTTATCACATGTCTATCAGAATGTCTCCCTTCATGGCTTTGTATGGATATGAAGCTCCAAGTTTTGTTGATCTTGTTTTTGGTGATTGTAGAGCTCCACAGGCAAAGGACAAGTTGCAGCAAAGTCGGGACATTCTAAAGTCATTGAAAGACAATCTTCAACATGCTCAGAATCAGCAGAAATTATATGCTGACTAGCAGCGTACTGAGCGCTCTTTTGAGGTTGGTGACTTGGTTTATTTGAGGCTCCAACCTTATAGGTAGTCTACTCTGAAGAAGAGTGTAGCTGAAAAACTTAAGCCACGTTTTTATGGGCCTTTCAAGGTCATCAGAAGAGTTGGTGAAGTGGCTTATGAATTAGAGTTACCATCAAGCAGCAAGGTGCACAATGTGTTTCATGTTTCCAGGCTCAAGAAGGCTCTTGGACATAATGTTGTTGCATCTTTAGATTTGCCTCCATTGGATGAAGGACAACTAATTTTGATTCCTGAGGCAATTGTTGATTCCAGAGAATGCTCTTTGAGGAAGAGATCAATCAAGGAGTATTTGGTTAAATGGAAGAACCTGCCATTTCAGGATGCTACATGGGAGAATGAGCAAATTTTGCAACATCCTGATTTGCGATTGCTTGGGGACAAGCAATCTTGGGGAGGGCAGACTGTAATGTCCCCTTTTCACTAATGATCTCATTGTGGACTAATAGCCTATTTCCGAAAATTTGTAGGCTACTCAAATGTGCAAAATTAGGGTTTCCACTTTTGGAGGTGTTTTTGAAAGCCTACATGTAAGTATTTTTGATGCATGTCTAATGGTTTTTTTGGGGTTTTCTGAGAGCTTCGCAATGAGATAACATGCATAAGTTCCTCACAGTCTTCCTGGAGACTTACTATTTTTAGTAAGTCATGTTTTCTGCTCAGTTTGGCTTCCTGATGGATTTGAAGTAAACTTACTATTTTGAACATTTGCTATTTTTAGTAAGTCCACTTGTGGCAATGGCATCATCATCAGTTTGGTTCAACTCGTCTAATATCAGTTTGCTATTTTTAGCAATTTATCAATGCTACAGTTTGGGCGTTGGTCTTGGCTACCTCCTTGAACTAAGTTTCATACTTAGTCAATTTTATGTTTTGAAGTTGCACCCCACGCCTAGGCTTAATGACTTCAAGTTATTTTTAAAGAGGGGACATAAAGGGGTCAACTTGAGCATTAATGTTTTGAAGGATTTATTAATGTTTAATTATCTCTTCAAAAAGGTAGGACGACTTAAGGCTATGAAGAGTTTAATTAATTTTTAAATGTTTTTGAAGGTGGCATCTTGTTGTGACCTTTTCACACATCACCCCATTCAGATGGGGACCCCCTAACTTTTGCTCCATTCTAGTCTTTTGGCTTTGGTTTTGGGTTGTTTTGCATCTCTCTCTCTCTCTCTCTGATCTTTCTGTCCTTCCGAGGATGTCCCATCATTTGACCTGGTTGGAATTTTGGCTAAGTCTGTGAAATTAGGGTTTTCATTCTTCAGGCTAGTTTGAGGTCAAATTGAGTTGGAAAATTCAAATTTGAGCTTGGTACTACAATCAAGAGGCTTCAGGCAAGATCCCATCAAATTTTCACTAAGTTCTGACAACTTACTATTTTTAGTAAGTACTTGATTTGAGATCTTTTCCTCAGGATTTTGGAAATTCTGACTGCTTCAACACATTCAGGGCACTTCAAAGACCTTAAACGCAAAATTTGAGCGGATTTAGACAACTTGCTATTTTTAGCAATTCTGGCTTCGAGGCAGTTTTCAGGGTTTGCATGTATAATTTCTCAATGCATGTGAGGATGTTCTTTCTGGGTTTTTCGAGAGCTTGGCAATGATGTGACATGTAAGTCAAAATGATGACTTACTATTTTTAGCCAGTACTCGCATGCAGACCAGTTTACTAGGTTTTTCTGGGTTTTTTGAGATCTATCGAGCAGTGTGGCATGCAAGTACATCTGACAGTTGGTTGATCACTTTTTAGACACTTACTATTTTTAGCAGGTTCACTCCAGGCAGTCCCAGCACTTCAGTTTCACTAACAGAACAACATGCAACAAGAATCAAGTCGAACGGAGGTCATTTGAGGCACACGCGAGTTAGATTAGGGTTTCCTACTTTGGTGCCTAAAAAGAGGGGCAAAACTTGGGAAAAATGAAAAACTGATGTATCCCATCACTATCAGCATCCTTCAGGTAGTCTACCAGTAAAATTTGAGTGCAATCCGAGCACTTACTATTTAAAGTAAGTCACCTCCAGAACAGGGCTATAAATAGCAGGTCAGCACGAGGGGCAGGTGTGAACAAGTTCACCAAGCAGTGAGAAGCACATGGAGCAAATTTCAAGTCAAGAGGAGTTGCAAAGGTCCAAAAATCGAAGGGTTAGTAAAAATAGAAAATGAGGGTGAGCAAGCTGAAAAATTGGCTAAGTATTCGAGAGCCACCTCCAAAAGTCTCCTTGGCACTTCAGATGAAAAATCTAAGGCATGCAAGTTAAACTGGAAGGAGACCCCTTGAAATGGACCCAAGCTCCAAGAAGATGAGTTAAAAATGTTCTAAGTCTTTGAAATTGAGAGCACACACCTCCATATGAGCCCAAGGTGGTAGAGGAGTTACAGAAATTGTCTAAGGCAAGCTGAAATGAGAGCACACCCTCCAAATGCGCCCTTGAAGGAAGTGGAGATAGAAAAGTTTCCAAGTGTAAGAAACATGATACTAGAGGGGGTGGAAATGCGCCCAAGCAAGGAGCATGACTTGAAGAAGTTTCTAAGTATAAAAAAAAAGTGGAAGCGACCCCCCCCTAGATGGGCCCTTAAAGGAGTATGAGGTAAACAAAAATTCTAAGTATGTGGAACATGAAAGCACATGGCCTCAAATGCACCCAAGGTTGAAAAGAGCAAGACTTGAAATTTTTCTAAGTCAAGAAAGTAAGAGCTCCCCCATCAAAATGTGCCCAGCTTGTGATGGTGAGTTGAAAAATGCCTAAGGCATGTAAAGTGGAAGCACATGGCTCCAAATGCGCCCAAGGGAAAAGGGATAGCTAGAAAAAAAATCTTCTAAGTAAAAAATGGGAGAACACACCCCCTAAATGCGCCCAAGGCAAGACAAGGTAGC
Organism: Sequoiadendron giganteum; assembly: GCA_007115665.2. Classification (NCBI taxonomy): domain Eukaryota; kingdom Viridiplantae; phylum Streptophyta; class Pinopsida; order Cupressales; family Cupressaceae; genus Sequoiadendron; species Sequoiadendron giganteum. Next base: position 518,435,387 of record CM021101.1, read on the forward strand.
TTGCTGGTTGAAATTCTTCTAAGCCATTGAAAATAAAAGAGGGCACCCTCAAATGCGCCCTTGAATAAAGTGGAGGTAAAAATATCTCTAAGTCTGAAGAAAATGGAAGGAGACCCCTCCATATGCGCCCTAGCTGAGAAATGATGGCATGAAAGTTGAGTTGAAAATTTTCTAAGTATGGTAAATTGAGAGCACACCCTAGCAAATGCGCCCATCATGAAAAAGAAATTGGAAATGTTCTAAGGCACAAAATGAGGTGCCACTGGGTGAAATGCGCCCACAAGGTGGCTTGGTGATTAATAACTTGCTAGGGCGTGGAAAATTAAAGAACCTTCCAATTGCGCCCCAAGGAGAAATGAAAGAATGACTTAGAAAAATGCGTAAGGCAAGTAAATGAAGGCATAGGGGGTAGAATGCGCGCAAGGAAAGGAGATGCTTAGAAGGTTTCTATGGCAAAGATTAAATGAACCCTCTATCAATTGCGCCCATGGTGGCTAGAGCTTGAATATTTCCAAGGCATAAAATAAAATGCCACCAAACCAAATACGCCCAAGATGCAAGAAGATGAAATAAACATTGGTGAAAAATATTTTCAAGGGTGAAAATATTAAATCAACCCCCTCAAAGTGCGCCCCATGAACAAATGAAGTTAGGAAATATTTTCTAAGAGGATTTTCGATATTCTTCTAAGGGGAAGTATGTTTTCAAAAGTCGGAGGATCTTGAAATATTTACTAAGGGGAATAAAAGGAGAAAATAAAATGCCTTGGCTTATGATTTTAAATGCAGTTAATGAAATTTCTAAGACAGAGAAAATTGTCTAAGGCGCAGATGAAAAGGGATTCTAAGGCGTGGAAATTCTCCAAATCTCTAAATGCGCCCATAATGAAAAGTTTCATCAGATCAAGCAGACCTTGGAAATCAGAACATGAAAATTAGGTAAGTGAGGTGAATTTATATTATAAGTGTTTTGATGCTCTTCCTTTTGTTTTGCAAGATGAACACCGGGGCCAAGGCATGATGACTTGAGGCAATGGAGTAAGACAACTTCACAACCTTGGAAGGGGAAAAGGTTACACACTTCAAACTCCTCCATGATGTCTCATTTACGCCCAAGCCATGAAGGATGATGTTGAAAGAAACGGCTAAGTGTTGGGATTTCTCCACAAAGACCTAATATGCACCCAACTTAGGAAGGCACGCGACAAGGTAGAGATGAAGTTAGATGAAAAGGTTCCCAAGGCAAAGGGGGAAATGGTAGGGAAAATTTGTCTAAGGCATTAAGAACGTGATGCAAAAGAGGCTAAATGCGCCCAAGGCAGTGGGTTGGAGAAATGTGAAAGTTACAAGAAAGAAATGCATCCAAGAATTGAAGCAACAGGAGGGCTTAACGGAGAAAAACGTTTTTGCGAGGAAGGATTGAACTAAGTATGCTTGCCTCCTCCTAACACAACAAAATTGGCAAGCAAAACAGAGAAAGTCTTGTACATGGCAGGCAGGCAGTCACAGTGCTTGAATTCCAGGTTCCACCCATATCAGTTCAAGAAGTAGAAGTTGTGTTGGTCAGATTGATCGAGTTTGCAATCAAACAAGAAGAACAGTGGGAACACGTTTCTGGACGAGAATCTTCTAGAAGATGGTGGACATTAATTGCTCGTTATGATTCCTACAGAGGAATGGAGAATCTCTTGTACATTTATTACCCCACTCCTCTTTGTGGCGGTTTTAGGGCAGAACCTTGATTAGGGCTTAAGTGGCTCAATCTGAGCCGTCCACGGGATTTGGCCAACTATAAAAAGGGGCATCCCCCCTCATTTGTAATATAGATTAGATTAGACTAGACACTAGAGATTAGAGCAGAGGAGAGAATAGATAGAGTAGAGCATAGAAGTTAGCATAGCATAGATTGAGGAGGAAAGAAAGTTTTCCATTTGAAGGCTTTGTAAGGAGTTGTTGTGAACACTATCATAATATAAAGTGTTCTCATTGCTTGGTGATTCCATCTATCGTTATGAGTAGCTAGCAAGGCTTCTTCATCTTTCCAATTCACTTAGAGCTTTAAAGTAGATTAAAATAAAGTAGATTTCATTTCATGCAAGTAGTTGATAGTTGTGGAATGCTTTGTTTAACTTGAGCAAGCTTTATTTATCAATACCACTAGCGGGCTCATTGACGGTGGGTTCGCCTTGCATGGTCGACTGGAGCACTTTTGAACTTAACTTCAATTACGGTTCATGTGTTGGTATGCATCGTTGTGATGGTATTTGCATGTTGGGTCGTAGTTTGAACATCTTTTGTTATCCCTTTGAAGATTGCACCGGCTTTGTAGAAGTTGTCTGAAGTGAGGCGAAGCAGAATTTGGTTTGAGCTTGCAAGAATTGATCTTTGTATCTCGCACTTAGGAGTAGACAGTAGAATCTCTATCCCTATCCTTTTAATTTCAGTACTTCCCCGGTTAACTTAGGAAACTTGAGCATCATCGGTAAATCATTTGTGTCATGTAAGTTCTTCCCTTTTGATCGAACAATTGTGTAAGTCCCCTTGAAATAACCAGCATATCACATCAAGCCAACTGAGACTATCTGCTGCATAAGGAACCTTGGAGTTGAATGCACGATCTTTTTGGCAATCTTACCATGCAGAATACTTTGTTCAAGAGGATAGAATATCCGTTGGGAAACTTTATTCTGTGTTGGTGCGGTCATAAAACACCTGTCAACATGTCCCTCTTGGAAGATGAAATGGTTCGACTTCTTGGAGTTACAGTTGATTCATCTCCTCCATTGAAGCTTATTTATTGATGCCTTGCTTATTCATTGTCATGCTTGAATATTTGGTAAACTTATGCTACTGGACTAATTCCAGACCTGACTAAGGGGAAGCTTAGTAAACCTGGCTAAGGGGAAGCTTAGCAAATGCACCATCCTTTGGGCCTAAAACTATGGCTTCCTAGGTGGTTAATTGAGACTGTTCTTCACACAAAGGTGCAGATTGAGCTTTAATTCTGATGTTGTTGGACAGGTTGCTGTTGTAAAGCCTGTTATCTTGCTGCTGGTTATACATGGCTGAAGCGAAAATTCACTGTTAGCTTCGTCATGGAATTTATTCTCATTTTGGGTATTTGCTCATGTCTGATTGTGAAGGGCGCCTAGACTAGAGAAGTTTCAGATTTTATTTTTGAGTTTTGGAATTTTAAGAAAAGGTTGACCTCTCCCTTGGCCGTACTTCTTCCTAGAAAGTGCATTGGGAATTGTACTTTATGTTTCTCTTTGTTTCTAGCTCGTTTTCTCAATGGAGTTTGGACGCCTAGCCTCTAGTTGTTGATTGGTTGTGGTTTGGAGGCATTCTGAGCTGATTCGGAAGAGATTCATCATTTTTGGTAATATTCTATCTTGTTGATTTGGTTTTCTGTATACACTGTTTCTGATCAGACTTGTTAAATTTTGTTATAATGCTGGTTTGAGCTTCATTTCTATATCTTATTTGCATTGTAATTGTTAGAGGTTTATTACTCTAACTTACTGTGGAATTTTGGAAGCTTATCTTTGTTGTTTGCAGCTGAAACTCTTTCATTGTAAAGTTGGTTTAGCAGTACTAACAGCTGTTTAATTTATTACTGTAAATTATCTGTTTATATACACTCCCATGAAAGTGGTTGAGTTAAATAATTTTTATTCTTCATTCTTGTTAATTTCCCCCCACGATATAAGTGGTAAGAGTGGGAAATATTTCCCCCGCTGAATAAGTGGTAGTGCGGAATTGATGGTCGATTATCTGCCTACTAGTAATTATTTATCAATCATGGTTGGCCAGCCATCTACAAAATTTTTGTAGTTCTTTCAGTTGCTAATGATCCCCGGCACCATATGCTATCATCTCACCCACATTGTGATCTTGGTGAACATTCTTGGTGAGGGTTACTTTACAAGCTGATTTGTAATTGGAGCTAACGCTAATCAATGGTTTGGTTCTGGTTTATTGTGTTCAAAATTCAAAAATATTAAGGGGAATATTACAGGCCAAGTATGCATTATCTTCAAATAAAAGAGATTACAATACAACTACTTTCATTCTTCTCTTTGCCTCCAACATGGCAGCACCTGTTTACTTGTGAACAACCTCCTTATGCCTCAACCTGTCCTTGTTCTTGCAAAGTAACACTACATTCAACTGTTCCTCATATTTCTACACCCAAAGAGCTGATTTCACAGATGTGTGAAAAGGTATTAAGCCCAAAGCAAGGCTTTCAAAGATGACTCTTCAATCCAAAACGATCCAACCCTTGGAAATCCTCCACGGAATACAAAAGGACACCTGTTTTGGCTCCAATACTTTCCCACCAACTTGGGTGCCAAAGCTTGGAAGATAAAAATTACATTAAATTCAATAAATTATGAAAAACCAAGAGACACCTATTGCCTCTTTCCAAGCACCCACTTGGAGAATCCCAACAATCACTCATTTATCATTTCCTTATCTTTTATTATCCCATTCTAGGCGTCTACATGTGGAGAAAACAATATTAAATATTTATTTCCACAAGTCACCTTTACCACTACTAGTGGACCCATCAACCCTCATGAATATATTACAAACAATGGTGAGAATAAATATTACAAAATATTTTCCCAATACACCCTAAGTGCCTAGGGACACTTTCCAAGGATGTTGGAACCATGCAATATAACATAGGATTTACAAGGTAGATGGCATCTTAATCCTAACAATTCTCACATATCTTTCCATCTCAATAAAAGCAGATGACCCCTTGTAGATGTCTAAGTCATCAATTAATGCAAATGCCTCAATATTCCTTCTAAATGAGCATAACCACAATAAATATATAAAGTAATTCATCTAAATTGCAAAAAAAAATATAAGGAAACAATATCAATCAATCTACTGTTGAAATGAGAGCACAAAAAATAAGGTAAATGAGAACGTAATTATTAAGGCTGCAGCCTAGCTAGCATGCCAATTATGAATATGATACCTCTTGTGAGAACAACGGTTTTTTGAAATTTTCCACTTTACCTTGGATTATTTCAAAATATGTCCTTGTGTACAACAGAAGATAAAGCCTTGACAAGTCCCACTTTAACTCGTGATAAAGCTCAGGAGTAAGCTGAGCCTTGCAAATTTGCAGGCACCCTCAGAGGTACAACAGGAGATAAAGTCTTGACAAGTTCCACAGATCTTCCTGCTGAAAGACAGCAGAGGACCTCTCGCAGATATCTCAATGTCATCAATTTGTCCAGATCCGTTAAGAGTATTTCTTTCAAATGCAATAACATCCTCTATTCTGTTCTGCTAGAATGAGAACCTATTGCAGATATTTCATTGTCATCAGTTTGTCCGGATCCCTAAATATTCCTTGCAAATGCCATAACCTCCTCTACTCTTATTCTGCCAGAATGAGAGGGTTATAAGTATTTCAGATTGATCGTATTTCAATCTCCAAGAGAATATCAGGCAATTAAAACTTTCACTCCAGCAATATATGAAGATATTCAAAAACCATCCTCTTGTTTTTAACAATGGCAAATCAGTTTTAAATGGAAATATCCCCATATCTTTTCTCCTCAGCCAGGACTAATTTTGCTTTGTAAAGTTATGTTGATTCAAGCCATCAAAACCTTTAATGTCATCACTATCCACAATTCTAGAGTTAATTTTGTCCCTTGAAAGAACATGGAATTCGATATTTTGAATTGGTCACGTTATTTAAAAGCACAAATGAATCCTGTTTTGAACTTGAAGTATCAACTCTTCCAATTACAAAAAATTTATGAGTTAAAATCCGTTCATATCCTTAAGGTTATGCCAATCAATAAAACTATTTCTTTAGGTCGAGGAGTGAGAATGAGTAACATTCACAATATCATAAAGGGAAATGTTTCAAATGCAGAAGAGAACAAGGAAGCAGAGAAACAATACCATAAAATTAAGGGAGAATAACCTAGTACACACCTGAGGGTCATAACCTTTAGCAGCAACCAATAAACCCCCAACACGTATCAATGGCAGGCAATACTCGGCTGACATGAAATATATTATCATATGAAGCAAATCATTATATGCTACATCAAAATTAAATAGAAGGTTTGACCATATATCATCTAACCGAAGCAAAATGTTACTTGTATATGCATGCTTCTGACCAAGGATGAAGGAAAAATGAGTGGAAAAATCACCATAATATCGCTGCTGATAGATAACATCTCCTACCTAGAACCCTCATTTCTGCCACAGCTCTTGCCACTGCAACATCATACATCTCTCTGAACTCTGGGCTTTGACCAGCATCCTGCATTGTTGCATACAAGCAAGCTAACAATAAATTATTGCAGAAAGTGCAATTTTTTGTAGTCATATGATTTTTTAAAGAGGCATAATCCAATTTCACAAGAAACCAACAATATCAGCATTGAAAATTTGATCGAGGCCTTACAAGGGAGTACATAAAGCTTTCTTAAGACATTAAAAAATAATTAATTTCCAAAATAATGCTAGGAAATTTGGGCAAAAGAAGACTTGATTATTTTTTATGCTTCTTTTCAGTGCCATGACACCAGTCAAATATCAATTGAGTCTTGACTGACCTGTAACTAATTATAGCTAGCGTCCTGAAAGTATTTCTGCTTTGAATATTAATGGGCCTCCAACTTGGAATAGTGATACCTTTGTGCTGTATGTTTATCTTCACATGCCACACTTCCAGCCACCATTCCATAATTTTAGTAGTTATTGCAACTCACACATACAAGTTCAACTATCTTAACAGTTTGTTGTTATATGGAACATCTAAGACATGATAAAAGAGGATGATCACAAAGCAGATTAGTCAGTGGCTTCCAGAAATAAAATCCCAGTGACAAACCATATTTCTGTCAGGCAAATACAGTGCTAAATGTCAGAAAAAAAAAAGTTACATCGTAGACTCAGGGACCAACTAAACATTCCTCAGCATAAGATTCTTTATCTACTGTGTGGAAAGCAGGCAACTAAATGAATAGATAGAAACACAAATCTTTCGTGGCAAATTTGAGACCTTGTACCAAGCTTGGGTGTCAAGGGGAAAAATGTGAAGAACATAAGATCAATTTTTGGGTTTATGAAGATATAATAATATTGTGTTGTTTTTAGTTTTTAGTGCAATTTATCAGCTTGCAGACCATACTACTCATTCCTACAATAAATCGCACTATTTCTGTTATTGCTAGCAGCCTAGCAGTACAAATGGATAATCATGAACCTAGGGATGGCATCTGAGTTATTTGCTTCTCTTTAATCTAATTCCATCAGTCTTTATTATCATATCTAACCATACAAGAGTTGGGTATTGAGTTTATGCTATGAACTTTCCTAAAACCTTGTTAGGAAAAGGTGTGTTGCTCACCTTGCATAATGTTATAATGTAATTTAATATTATTTGTGGTGCACCTAGGGGATCTAGGGATGTGTGCATCACATGGGTTAAACATTCTTGGGGACACTTTATGTGTTGTATATAACATTGGGATAAATATTTAATATTGGGAAACTTAATACCAAAAAGTAAATGAGAGGAGAAATGGTTTTGTAAGCTCATGGTATAAGTTACATGGTTTGTGTAATACCACTTGGTGGTTTTTTACAAGCTTATGTTTATAAAAGTAAGCACATGTGTAGTTGTCTAAGGTTGGCCATTTTGGGGTTGGCTTGTGAGAGCATCTCTTGTAGGTTGCACATGTGAGGGTTTGAAGCATGGCATGGGATGTGTGGTTACATGCTTGTTCACATAGAGTGCATGTAGAGAGTTTGATGTTTCAGAAGTGTTCATGGAGACTCTGAAGATGTATTGTAATGATTTGATTGTTGAATAATACATAAGTGATGGATGCTTTCGGAGGTTGGATTTCTCCCTCTTGAGGGTTTTCCTAAGGTATATTTTGTGTCATCTTTGATGGTATGTTGTCTATTCTTTTACATGTGGATTATGAATACTTATTTGCAGATCTCTCGATTTGAGTTATGTGGAAATTGTCATACATGGCTACAAATTTCCTTTCATGCTTGATCATACATCCTATATACTGACCGCATCTTTTCACTGATTGATCACTATTGTTGAAGGCTATTATATGAAGTCATACTAGTCCCTGTGTGAGCCATACAACCCATTTGAGCAATTTTTTTAGTGATTGATTTATAACTGATAATATCCTTCTACTAGTGGTGCAATTGTCGTTAACTCTTTCCCAATTGCATTTATTTTGGTACAAAGTCCAAGTTCAAATGTTGAATCTAAGGGTTCCATACAAACTACAGTATTGTATTAAGTTTGAAAAATACTAATGTTTGAATGCAGGCCGTACTCTACTTTCAGGTCATACCATCTCAATATGGGGTTGTATTTTCCTTTAAGGTCTAATATGTTGTTTAGATTTCACTTTTTTTGTATGGATGCAATTTTGTTGGGGTTTAACAGTCAAACATATCAGAATTTTATGGATATCAGGAAAATACCATTTATCCTTGCATATAATCGTACCACTTAATAGTTGCATTGGGCAAGAAATTTGGTGCTGCAAACTTCATTTTTTGTTGTTCCAATCATTATTTGAGGAATATGATATTATTTCCAAACCTAAGCATACCATTCCAAGTATCATTTATATTCTAGGTATTAGCTTATGATTTACAAGCATTTTAATTTTAGTTGACCGTAGAGATTTCCAATGATTTTACTTGTTATTGCTACTAATATAATCAAGGGAATCTAAGTTTGAATGCTGATTTCATAATTATTGTCTACAATGTAATAAAATGGTCAGTTTACTCCCAGTCTTTGAATTTCAAAGATCTTAGACAATTCACTACCGAATCCCTATTATCATTGTAAAGATCTTGGTTCTTTTATCTGCTAGATCCATTTTATTTTCAGTATATTACTTGCCAACTTGGCGTGTATCGAATTTGGGTGATATGGTCTACCTTTTTGGCATTGACACATTTTATTTGTTATTAACTAATTTGGATTGATCAGAATTTGCCAGTGTTCCACGGAGTTTCCTAACGAGGGGGCATGGGGACGGGACGGGAGGACCAAGGGCCTAAGTTTGGGGACGGCGGCAAGGGGGCAGCGAGGGGGCGGCACTAATATACATATAGTACTTGAAAAACTAGTTATAAAAAGATGTATAAGAATTACATTTCAAATGAAACTTTGGCAAATTAGTAAAATAGCAAAATTGCAAATACTAAATACTAAAATTTTAAATACTTGAATACTAAATAAAATTTCACAAATGAAAATGTCAAATTGGAGATTTATATTATATCGAAAATATCATAAAGATGATTACAATGAGTAGCATGATATCAAAATAAGTACAAAATGCCAAAATGCAGTGAAGGGAGGCCTCTAATCATCCCCAAACTCCTCATCACTAGAACTACTGGACTCCTCATGGTCAAGCTGAAATATACTTTCTCGAAAGTATGAAGATTTTTTTGAAATTTCTAGTTTAATAGAGGTTATGCTTTACAAAATAACACTCAGAATATTACAGGAATAATGAACAACTTCATAAAATGAAAATGCATGTAATCAAGGACTTTTTCTGAATTTTTATTACAATTTAATTGTCTTGAGAATCGCCCAAATTTATTGTTCAATCCTAGCACACTTACAAGATAATACTAACATGAGCCCCCACGGGTAGCAGAGTTGGCTTGAGTCTTGCGTTAGCTCCTTGAGGGCTTGGGTTCGACTCTGAGACCTGGAATTTGCCCGATGCATCTAGCTAATGGGAGCGGTTTGGTGCATCCCCAGGATTAGTCTCACCTCAGCTCGCCCCATCCTCAAGGATGCTGGACTGACTCGCGAGGGCACTTGGGTTATCAAAAAAAAAAAGATAATATTAACATGGAGTTTTCATTTCCAATGCCCAGTTTGATTCCTAACAATGAAAGCTTTATTCAAAATTGCAGAAATTAGACAATGGATCATAAGCAAACAAAGAACCTAGGAATATGCGTTGGTCTGTATTGTGCAGCAGATGAATGAACGCCCAGAACTCCTGTTAGAAACCACACATTGAATTTGGGAGTCCTCTAATGTCTACAACTCACATATATCAGCTTCTAACCACCACGTGAGACTCAGCAAGTCACAAGTCAGACCACGTCTCACTCAGAAATGCAACGAATCAATTCACAGGACTAGTGCGACCTCCTAGAACTAACACGGAATGCTTGAATCTGTTGTAAACGCCTGATGACCTGGGGTTTTCATCCCACTCATCTCATGACCAGGGGTTTCGTCCTGGACAAGACTTCATGGCATGACTGAGAGAAAATAATATCAAGAATGCGTTTTGTATCTTTTTCCCCCCCAATCAAAGCCTTTTATCTTTTCTTTGTTGCCAATCTTTTTCGTCAAAAAAGCCATCGACTACTTTAAGAGATCTTATCTCCATTTTAATAAATCACCCCCTTTTTATAATAATAGACTTAGGCTTATTTTTAATTTATTGACCACAATGTTAAGTCACCTAGTGAATAAGAAGTCGTCACTTAAAGTGGCCTCATTTTTAAACATAATGTATAATTAAACTAAATCAAACTGAACTATAGCTTTTTGGCCTCAAAATTTAATTATTCTCATATTCCCTTAGTAACATTTAAATTTCTAACCTCTGAGAATGAAAAGGTTAGAGAATTTCTTCATGCTTGATCATCAGGCGAAGAGGGACATGACAGTCCTCCCTTCTTGGGATTGTTGGTCCTCTAGCAAACGCAAATTAGGATGCTGCAGAATCTCTTCCCCTTCCCAAGTTGCATCCTCAACTAGTAAATCTTTCCATTTGATCAGATATTCTCGAATCACTTTATTTTTCAGCTTCCTCTCTCTCCAATCGGCAATACCTTCAGGATCTAATACCAAATTCCCTTCTTCATCAAATGGAGGAAGCTCAGGAGATGTCACAACCTGCTGACCCAATGCCTTCTTGAGGCAAGAGACATGGAAGACGTTGTGGATTTTACTGCCCTCAGGAAGCTCCAATTCGCATGCAACTCGCCAATTCTCCTCACTATCCTATAGGGCCCATAAAAACGTGTCTTAAGTTTTTTTGCACCACTTTTCTTGAGTGAGGATTGCCTATATGGCTGCAAGCGCAGGAAAACTAGGTCCCCAACCTCAAATGATCTCTCAAATCGGTGCCTGTCTGCATATATTTTCTGCTGATTATATGCATGTTGGAGATTGTCCTTCGATGCCTTGAGAATATACTGATGGTTCTGTATTGTCTCCTTGGCCCAAGGGACCCTACTACCATCAAAGGCCAAATCTACAAATGATAAGGCATCATACCCATATAAGGCCCTGAAGGGGGACATGCCAATCAACATGCGGTAGGAGGTATTGTAACAATACTCCCCTAAATACAACCACTTGATCCAAGCACGCTGCTACCCCAAAACATAATTCCGCAGATAACCCTCAATCCATTTATTTACTATCTCTGTCTGGCCATCGGTTTGAGGATGGTAGCTCATTCTCGGTGTCAACTCTGTACCTACCAATCGGAATAACTCCTACAAGAACATACTTAGAAATTTGTTGTCACGATCACTGACGATCGTTTTGGGGAGTCCATGTAACCTGAATACCTCTCTGAAGAATAATTTTGCCACCTGAAGTGCGGTGTAATCGGTAGATACAACAAAGAAATTGGCATATTTTGTCAGTCTATCCACAACTACATATATGCAATCTCTCCCCTGAACACATGGAAGTCCTGTTATAAAGTCCATGGATTTTCCTTTCCACTTTTGTTCAGGTATCGGCAATGGCTGTAGAAAACCTACAGGGAATGTGTGTTCTGACTTGTTCTGCTGACAAGCCAGGCACTCTCTAACATGCTGCAACACATCATCCTTCAATCCCTTCCAGGTGAACCTCTCACGAATCTGACGATAAGTTTTGAAGAAACCTAGATGTCCTGTTAGAGGGGTATCATGCATAGCCCTCAGAATCCTAGCCTTCAACTTCGATTCCGGTACAAGATAAATTTTGTTCTTATAATAAATGATGTCATCGACTACTGAATATTTGTCATCCTGTACCCAGCCATCAATCAAATTACAAGCAAAAGTATTTTTGGTGTATTCGGTCGCTAATTGAGATTTCCAATCAGCTGAATCTCAGTGAAAGAGCAAAGTGTTGGTTTTCTGGAAAGAACATCAACAACAATATTCTTCTTTCCATTAATATACTCCACATCGAAGTCGTACGCCTGAATCTTGCTCACCCACTTTTGCTGTCGCTCGTTCAAGTCCTTTTGTTCCAAAAAATATTTGAGACTGTTGTGATCAGTCCTGACCATGAATTTAACCCCCACTAAGTACTGCCTGAACTTAGCTAGCGCATGCATAATTGTTAGCATCTCCTTATCATATGTGGAGTACAGCCTCTCAGTGTCCCTCAACTTTCTGCTCTCATATGAAATCGAAAGTCGACTCTGCATTAGAACTGCACCAACTCCCTAAACCGATACATCACACTCCAAAACAAATGGCTGGGTAAAGTCTGGCAATGCTAAAACTGGACATGAGCTCATGACTTCCTTGACCTTGTCAAATGTTACCTGGGCCTCCTCAGACCAAAGAAATGCACCTTTCTTAGTAAGGTTTGTCAAAGATGATGCCAACTGTGAGAAATCTCTCACAAATCTCCTGTAGTAAGAGCACATACCCAAGAAGCCTCTCAACTCTGATACGTTCTTCGGTGGCCGCCAATCCAAAATCGCCTATATTTTCTCTTTGTGTACTTTCAAACCATCAGCCCCAATCACATGTCCGAGATAGAGTATCTCAGTCATCCCAAACTCACATTTGGAAGCTTTCGCGTAAAGCAGTTGAGCCTCCATGATACTCGACACTACATCCAAATGATGCAGGTGATCATCCCATATCTTGTTGTATATCAAGATGTCGTCGAAGAAAACCAAGACAAATTTTCGTAACTGCTCACGAAATGTGTGATTCATGCACGACTAGAATATGGCTGGTGCATTTGTGAGTCTGAATGGCATGACCAGGAATTCAAAATGTTCAAAGTGACAACGAAAGGCAGTTTTATGAATATCTTCTTCTCGGACTCGTATCTAATGATAAACCAAGCGAAGATAAATCTTGGAAAAGAAAACGGCCCTGTGTAACTCATCAAGCAGCTCGTCGATCCTGGGAATAGGATATTTGTTCTTTATTGTCTTCTTATTCAAGGCCCTGTAGTCTATACACATGTGCATAGTCCCATCTTCTTCACCAGAACAACCGACGAGGCAAATGGACTATAACTAGGTCGAATGTGTCCCATACTCATAAGCTCCTTGATTGTCTTCTCAATCTCCTTAAAATGGCACGGGTGTCAATAAGGTGTAGTTATTACTGGTTTAGCCCCTTCCTCAAGCTCAATGACATGCTCGAACCCACGATCAGGTGGTCGACCTGGAGGAATGTCTCCAAATACTACCCCATGCTTATCTAACACTGTCTGGATGTCAACATGGTAGTTTGGCTTATTGTCGAAGGTAGGCTTGGTAGAAACACAGCACTGAGCTGCTCAATCCACCTCTCCAAGCCTCCATCCTCCTAGCTGACACTACACGAGGACCATCATCAAGCATAGCCTTCAGCACAATCTTTTTATCATCAACCATAAATTCTAACTCCATTCTACGGAAGTCCTGAATGTACCTTCCAAGTGACTGCAACCACTGCAAACCCAAAACTGCATCGATATTACCAAGACTCGATACATAGAAGTTATCAGTCAAGGTGTAATCTCCAATCTCGATGCTAAGCTGGGAAACCATCCTAGTGCAACTTAACTGAAACCCATCTACTACAGTCACATTCAACCCTGAAAACTCCTCAGCCTGTAGCCCACGCTTCACCCCTACACCCTCATCAATGAAATTGTGTATGGCTCCACTATCCACCAAGCAGACCATGTGATGTCCCTTAAGGACACCTCTCAAACGGAATGAATGAAGTCTAGGGACTCCGAATAATGAGGCTATGGTGCTCTGGGGAGTCTCCTTAGCTTCAGAATCATCCAACTCTAGATGTGGAAGCGGCGCCTCTTGTCCATTGTCATCTCCAGTACTGGTCTCATGACCCTGTTGCTGCTCATCATCTGAGATGACCTCAATCAAATGAACCTTGCCTTTCCCAAGGCAACGGTGGCCAGGATCCCATGACTCCTTATAGGTGAAGCATAACGTTTTCCTGTGCAGTTCATTTTTGGATTCCTGTTCAAGGTTCGGTGGGATGCTCTTTTGCTGATTGAAACTCTTTTGTTTTGACAGAAATTCACCAAAAGTCTTTCTTTGAGGCCGGAAGGGAGTTGTAGTCTCCAAGTCAAGGGCTAGGCCAATGGCGTCATGTAGTGTACTAGGCTTATGAACCTTCACTAAACCCCTTAATTTGTCACTCAAACCCTCGACAAACAACATATTAACTCGCCTCTCAATCATATCAAGAACCATGACTACTATTTTTTGGAACTCATTGATGTAGGCCTCAACATGACCAACCTACTTCAACTGAGCCAAATCCCTGTAATAAACCTCAACATCCTTCCAATCAAAATGTGCAATCAGTTTATTAACAAACTCCTCATATGAGCGTATCAAGGCATGATCATGTGATACTAACCCATGGTGCCACCAGTCATATGCTACACCCTTCAAATGCATTGTAGAAAATTGTATAGCCTTATCTTCCTCCATAGGTTTCAAGGACAAGAATGTGCCAAGTTTATGCACCCATGATCTAGCACTTACATTTCCGCTTCCACCAAAGGTCAGTAAAGGAATCTTATCCAATGCTTCCTTGTATTCCTTGGGTTGAGTGCCTTGACTAGTTTATCTTTTGAGTCCCCTCTCTTGCCTTTCCAATCTGAATCTGGCTTTATCTTTCCGTTGATTCATAAACCGATTCAGTTTAATTAATTGTCTCACATCAAGTGGAAGAGCTCTATATTCATCGTAGGCCACCATAACATCATCAGTGATGTGTGTCTCTTTGTAATGTCCCCATTCTAGCCATATACTCTTCTGTGACTGATAGCCTATTTCCGAAAATCCGTAGGCTGATCAAAGGTAAAATTAGGGTTTCCTATTTTATAGGAGGTTTTGATGCATTTTTTAAGGATTGCATGTGAGAGTTTCTTATGCATGTCTGGTGGAGTTTTATGGGTTTTTGGAGAGCTTCGGAATGGTGTAACATGCATCTCTATCTTACAATCTTTCCCGGCACTTATTATTTTTAGTAAGTCACGACAATTGGCCGTTTCAGAGGTTTGTTCGTTAGAGTTTCGAGATTTGGTTTGTGGATTCTTGATGGGTTTTCGGAGAGCTTCGCAGTGATATGACATGCAAAGGCATTGGGCATCTTTTCAGAATTTACTATTTTTAGTAAGTTCCATTTTTAGCAGTGTCCTAATTGGCAGCAGTCCAAAGTGTTTTCCACTTTGAGCAAAGCAATTGAGTATTTGTGGTTTTTGGCTTTTGAGGTGCATTTTGGAGGAATAAGTTATTTTAAGTCATTAATGTTATATTTTCAAATTGGCCCCCTTGGCCTAATGTTATGATTTAAAGTTGTTTTAAAGTGTGGTCTTGAAGGGTGGACGCCTCATCTAGAGGGAATTAAATATTTTATAATGTTTATTGTCTCCTCAAGACTTGGACACCTAGGGAAGAGGTGAATTAAATGTTTAAAAGATTAAAATATTTCAAAAGGTGAAATGGGGCGTCCCTTTTGGAGGGAAATATTGGAAGTTGAATGGTCACCACAAGTTCTTTATAAGTAGGCCTTTGCTCATTCTTTTGGTATCCATTGTTTATGATATCAAATTGTTGTTGAATTGGCTTCAAGTTAAAGGCTTCGAGGAATGCATACCTCCTAGCAAGTATCCGATTTCATGTTTAAAAGATAACACCTAGTTGGAATTGAAACTGATTCTCACACAAACAAGCATATTGAGCATCATTGATTAGTACAATTGAAATATAAGAGGCTGATTAGTACTAAATCAGCCTCTTATATTTCAATTGTATCTTCTTCTTTCACCCACTAAATAAGTGGAGTATTCCCACTACTTAAGTGGATGCCTGTTGGAGAACAGATGCCCCTTGTTAGCGGATAATTTGCTCTTTCATTGTAATAATTTCCCCCCACTGAATAAGTGGTAGTGCGGAAGTTTCATAGTCGGATCACCGTCTGCTCTTTCATTTCCAACTTTGAATTCAGTTCAATTTATTGCTAACAATCCCATCACCATATGCTATCACCTCTCCTTTAACGAGATCTTGGTGAAGGTTACTTACAAGTTGATTATCTTTTTGGAGCTAACGCTAATCATTAGTGCATGTGTTGGATTTGTGGTGAAAAATTGGGGAAAAAACTAAGGGGCATATTTCAGTGGTATCAGAGCCAAGATCCT